>KN489775.1:308-15551 GCA_000787155.1 Scartelaos histophorus
TTATTATTATTACATATTATTTTCAGAGTCAGACAGGGTAAACCAGAAAGACCAGAACACTGCACTTACCTAAAGAGTAAACCTTTTTGCTTGTCATGGAAAACAATATTTATTTGTGCAATAATTTGTAAGTAATAATTATTTTTTAACTTAATTTTTTAAAAATTTTGGTTACTTCATCCTTATGGCTTCATTGCACTTAAAATGTAAAGTAATAAACAAAGTCTTGTTTGCATGTTGTATGTGTGTTGTAAACTATTAAACAATATATGGCACATGTTACATTATGTATGTTTGTGTGCTTGTGTCAGTGGAGCAGAAAAGGTGAATAATTATGACCAGGAACCTTCATTATGAGCCAGGAGTCTGAACTAATACTAATAATACTCCACCCTGAAACAGGAATGTGAAAGTGCAGACTTAAAATACATTATATTATATAAAGTTTGTGGTTTTCTGTGCTATGGTGTGATTTGAGCATATGGATTTGTGCTGTGTTGTATTCTTGTATGTAGAATAACTGCTGAGGACTGGAGAGAAGTATCCGACGATATATTATGTAATAATATAAAAATGTAAAAACGAAACTTAACACAAGAGTTATGAGCCAGGAGTCTGAACTAATACTAATAATACTCCACCCTGAAACAGGAATGTGAAAGTGCAGACTTAAAATACATTATATTATATAAAGTTTGTGGTTTTCTGTGCTATGGTGTGATTTGAGCATATGGATTTGTGCTGTGTTGTATTCTTGTATGTAGAATAACTGCTGAGGACTGGAGAGAAGTATCCGACGATATATTATGTAATAATATAAAAATGTAAAAACGAAACTTAACACAAGAGAGCGCACTTGACGCGCTTGGATTTCTGCATCATAAACACCAAATCTGTTCACGTAAGAAGAGGCTGGTTAAGAAATACACGTCATAGTCCGCTTTTTGCCATCTTCTCATTCAGAACAATAGTCAGACTTCTCTCCGAAATGTAGAGATTGATTTTTAAAACATTTGCATATTGTAAGTGCGCCGCGCGCCGACGGAAACGACAGAAGTGCGACTCATCTGAGATCAGCACCGAGAGAGATTCTACTATGGTTTTTACAAGATTATACAGTATATCAGAGACTATGAGATGTTTTTAACACGACATGCAAGAAAGTGAAGCACATTTCCTGAGGTAAGCCTGGTTTTGCCCGTGTTGGTCATTTCATGTGGTTCTTCTAAACCCCGGGGCCTGTTCCTGTCTGAGCCTGGGCTGCTCTTTCTGCGGCTCTTTCTGCGGCTCTTTCTGCGGCTCTTTCTGCGGCTCTTTCTGCGGCTCTTTCTGCGGCTCCACTTTAAATCCTCCTGCGGAAATGTTGAAGCTGTTCTGATTGTTTTGTGAACGCACTGGAGGCTACACATATGACAGTCTCCGGTCTTTATGGAGATGTTATTGCTTTGCCTGGAATGTTCCGCGGTGTCCTTCTAGTATTTGTTCATTACGAGTCTTTCTATTACTCAAACATATAAATGCCTTCAGTGAATAGAAGCGACTCTCCACAGATCTGAGCTGTAATGTAGCGTAATGCTGTGCTCTCCCTTGTAACAGACAGGTTTAATCTGCACTGTGGAACATTCTAGACAAAACATTACCATTTTTATGAAGGGAAGTAGGTAACGCACCTCCTCTAGAAATACGCAGTGCACTTTTAAACTACTTCTAAATGAAATACATAAATATATCATATCCCCATATAGAGGATGGAACAGGAAATACTTTAAAATGCCCTGTTTTTTTATCATAGAGACCTATATTTTGTTAAGGCTCAACCTTATTTATTATATTTATTTGGGGAGACCACTGCTACAATCAGCCAGCAGAGGTCGCCAAACTCTAATGAAACCACAGCGGATGTAAAGAAGCATGAAAACTAAATAACTCAATAACTTCAACTGCAAACACATCTGAGAAAGTCTCCAAAAACAAACCATATTCAGCTTAGAGCAAAACAGCTGGAACATGATAAATAGGCATAAAACGTGAGCATTAACTCATCAATAATCCATTAATAGCTAAATATGTGATATGTAATAAATGCAAAACACACTTAAAAATATTGCATAAAATCTACAAAATCTCCACTTTTTTATTTGCCAAATACCTTCTGCATAGACATACATTTCATATTTTGATTTAGGGATTAAAAGAGCGAAATACAAAACCACAAGATCATGTAGATGGGATTAAAATGAACATTTTAAGGTGAGAATGGTGTGAGATGCTTTCAAATATAAAAGAACAAGTGAGTAATCTGATATATCACAGTGTTTGTAGTCAAGGCTACAGTCGAGGCTGTAAATGCTGTATTAGATTACTTAGTTACTCATTTATATTTGAGTCTGTCTTTATTCAATTTATGCACACTTATCTTGGAACGTGTTAGTTAGTATGTCCATTTATATCATGGATCTTTTTACTGCTGTCAAAAAGGATGAATTTTGTGTCATTTTTTACCTATTTTCATAAACTTTGGTTCAAAATCCTTCAGTTGTCTTAAAAAAGGAGCTATTTGGGAAAGAATCATTCAGTGCAATCACCCAAACTTGTGAACTTGGTGATTTGTCGACTTTTATTTTGTAGATTTGCCACTTATTCCAAATGGTGAATCTTTTGAAACCCACAAAATCGTTACCATTTTGTATAGAACTTTTAGTGTATGTGCATGTCCTTGAAGATTAAGTAGTGAGTAATGGAAATTAATACATTGTCATTTAGAGAACTTGGAATAAAATGAAAAATGGAAATGAAAGCAGACCTCTCATGCTCTTATGATAAGTTTGAGGAGTTTTACAGTGACATAATTCTATATTTCTTATTTCAAATGTCTGATCAGATATAGAAATGGATCGGAACAAGTCTGTGTCCCCGTCTGGTCCCTGTCTTCAATCCCAGAGTCTTCCAGAGAAACCAAAATCATCTAATGGCAAAAAACACAAAAAAAGGTATGATGTTTTTGACATTAAAAAAACTATTGAACTGGATTGTAACTATTTTTACCTTCAGTCTGTAACGCCTCCCAAGTTTACAAGGAATTACAAGATCGAATGGTATTTATATGCACTATTTACTCCAGTCAGTTTAGTTCTACCTTTGCACACAACAGGAAAACACTGATAAGTCTAGAAATAAACTGGTTGTTTTGAGTTGCTCAGAATGACATTTTTCTAGCAGAGGGCCCAACATTTGCTTGTCTTCATGGAGGCTATAAAATGTATTTGAATAAAGGCAAAATATCACCAGGAAACACAATAACATTTCCAGGAAGACAAGTAGATGGTTAGAAAAAGTATATAGTGCACCTCTAGGTAAGAGCACGGTGCAAAGTCATTTTCTATTAACATCTGCATTGAAGTATTAATCAGAACCCTGACTCTTGCACTCGAGAGGGTGTATACTGCTGGATATGATCTCATTTTTGATACACAGCTTTTCACAGAGATGGAGATAAAGACGGAAATGAGCTGCAAAATCTACAAATCCAGCACATTGTCTCAGCACTCACTGCAGAATAAAAAAAGACTGTTGTTCTGGTTTAGAAATGAACATAACTGAAAATGCTGCAAACTCATTACAATGTCTGTGAAAACAAAGCAGACATTTAGTTATTAGTTATTTACTGTAAAACTTTTGATAAAGCTGAAAGACTAGACTAATCAATCACTGATAAGAACCAGGCTCACCTACAGCCTGTGCAGCCTCAATTCACTTTAAATATCCCATTATAACATTGGCATACATAAGTTTTTAAAGATGATTTTGTTTCTCACATTTACAGGAAGAAAAATGTGGCACAGAGGCCTACATCATCGACACAACCACCTGAAAACACATCTGAAAGGTATGGTTTTTTATCTAAGAGTGTAGTGTATTCAGTGGTCTTTTAATAATACACAAAATATCACTCAGGTGACAGTTCACACCTTAAACTTAGGGGTAGGTGTGACTTCTAGGTGTCTAGGACTTTTCTATTCTATTTTCTTTTGCAATGAAACTGCAATGAAACGCAGACAAAACCTGGAAACCAAAGTGAGTTCATGATTGTTTCTGCAGGTTTGAAAGACGCGCTTCACCAACTGCACCGTCTCTGCAATCAATGAGTCCAGAGAGACCAGATTTATCCAGTGGAAAACCTAAAGACAGGTATGAATGTTCAGTGTGTGCCGTTTGACAATTTTCTTTCAATTCTTTCAATTAAATAAATAGGAAAAAAACATTTAGGCATATACCACCCTAGTACATGCTAATAGTGTAGTTTTCATCTGCAAGATTTTCCAGTCGATCCTCCTACAGTGACCTGCTTCATTCTTATACTTTAGATTATATTTAGATTTTATTCTTAGCTTTATTTGGAGGATTGGTCAGTTTTGGAATTTAATGGAAAAGCCACAATGGATAATTTTCTTGCAATCCTCAAGTGTCCTATTAAAATTCCCATAAATGTATGATGCTTTAATCTGTCCTTTACTTCAACTGAACTCTGGTAGTGTGTGTGTGTGTGTGTGTGTGTGTGTTTGTGTGTGCGTGTGTGTGTGCTTGTGTGTGTGTGTGTGTGTGTGTGTGTGTTTGTGTGTGTGGAGCTCACAGCTGTTTTGGCTCTTCTTTATTTATAAGCAAGTTGAAAAGGTTAAAAAGGTTATTGAAGTAGCAGCAGAATGTGGACATGAGAGTGGACAGTTTTGTTTGTCAGAAAGCTTGTAAAGACCACTTAGTGTCTCTTAGTGTCAAATCTTGTTTGTTACTATTCATGTTTGGACATGGTCTTTTCTATATATATAAGTGCAAACATAAGTAAGGAACTATGGGGTGGTGCCCTCTCCGGGTGCACGGGTATTTATGTGGAGAGAGGACACGCGCGGGGGCGCGCAGTAAGGTGACGTCACACGCCGTTTGGAACCGTGCCAGAGCCGACAAAGCCGTGGATTTTAATTGGAATATAACCGTTGTTTGGATTAAATAGACAGATCAGAGGCACAATTGTGTTGACTCCACAAACATTCTACAATTTACAAGGAGCAAAACAGTGTTTAGCTGGAGAAAGTCTGCCTCATACTGGACTCATATTCATTTAAAAACAGGATGTGTAATCCATCATCATCGAGCAAAATCAAAAACTTCAAAACGTTCTTGGGGAGGATTCCAAGACCCTCCTGAGGTGTGTGATTTGTTTTATGTGCTTTAAGAAAGACTTCTTAATAATCGCTGTATGTTGTATTACGTCTTTACATCCACCAGAATATTAATGTTGGGAGAGTGCACTTGGATTATGGACAAGAAAGACCTCTTAATAATCGCTGTAAGTTATATTACACGCTGTCTGTACCTCCACCAGAATATTAATGTTGGGAGAGTGCACTTGCATTCGGGACTTGCTGACAGATATGACAAGTTTAATTCACCACAAGGTCACCACAAGGTCACCACAAGGTCACCGATACGATATCTGTTATCTGTCCTGCTGTTTTGGCTGAACATCGTATAGACCAAATTTATGTTAAGCTATAGTGAAGTTTACAAATTATTTTTATTGAAATTTAAATGATTGTATTTATCTGGGATATAAATTTATATTTTCACACTTTTAAAAAAGATGTGAAGCACTGAGCGAGGACTCAGATACGCCCTGCATATCTCCCTGCTGCACCTCGAGCTATAAAATGTATTAAATCTTTGAACCACACCATCCTCAGAGGGCTGCGTACAGGAGGGATGTGGACAGGCTCATGTCATGGTGTAGCTGCAACAATCAGGAGCTCAAGATGTGTTCTGTGCAGAGAAAGTGATGGGCTGCAGGCCCTGGGGTTGTCAAAAGTATTAGTACTGTCAGAACTTGTCAGAACTATTAGTAAAACTAGAGGTATTGACAGAAAAAAGTCACATTCAGAGGACAGAAACAAACCTTTCCTGAATAGCTTTAGAATTATCTAGACAAGAACTACACAGGAACAAGTATTACACAATAATATAAAAGAAAGTACTAGGATTTATCTTGAAAATAGCATTGTGTTGTCTGTGTTTAATATTATTGTGGTATCAGTGGAATCAGTATTGAGTATCAGGTCTACTCATTAGTGTTGTAATCAAGTTTATTTTAGTATCATAATAGCACATCTCTCCAGGACCTGTAGATGTCCAGAGCTCAGGGCTGAGCAGGTGGAATCACAGTCGACCTTCTTACCCTGGACACAAACTGTTTAAGCCACTCCCCTGAGGCAGGAGGCTACTGTTCATTTGGACCATAACCTCTCGTCTTAAAAATAATAATGAATAATGAAAAAAATATGAATGGAGTATAAAGAAAAAATAACACAATAAATAACAAAAAAATGTATAAAATAATATATCCATTATTATTGCTTGTAGACGGAGTACATCACCAACTTCACCATCTCTACAGTCATTCAGTCCAGAACGACCTGATTTATCAAGTGGAACATGTAAAGACAGGTTTGGATTAGTCCTTTGTTTGTTTTCTCTGATATTTCAACTTGACAATGCAATTAATTTTATCATCTTTTTTTTGTTTGTTTTTTACAGGAATGTGGCGGCTGCAGAGCCTTCAGTTCGCAGAAGACTTACAGCAAAAGTATGTAAACCTACAGCATAGTTAATCACGGTATTTATTATTTGAATTATATTTTTTATCATCCCTTCTTCTTAGGATGAAGAAAAGGCATTACCACCAATAATGGAAGACTGGACAAAAGAACATGTTCGATATTGGCTAATAACTCACCTTCGTATTCCACCAAAGGTGGCACAGAATCTGTATGACCAGGAGGCCTCAGGAGCATGTTTAGTGTCCTTTGAAAAACAGGACCTTCTAGAGTTAGGGGTTCCACCAGCTCCAGCATTACAGATCCTACGACGGGTGGAGAGGTTCAACAGACGCTCTGAGCCAAGTCTACAATATCAGGAACCAGAACAGCCAGAGAAAATTGCTCATAACAAATTGGAAACCCAAAGTATGACAACAGATTCAGGATTTCATAGTGTGAGAGATGATTTTGAAGAGCAGATCACAGAGCACTTCCATGAACATCTCCAGATACAACCCTTTTCTCAGACAAATCAAACTCTTTGCGTGTTGCGTCCTTTTGACAAAAGCAGCGCCCCTGTGTTTTACACAGAGCACCACTTCCTCCCTGTGATGGCAGGTCCTAGTAACCTCCTAGAGCCTGTTCACGAATACAAACTTCTACCAGATTCAGCTGAAATCAGCCAAAGAGAAGCCCTGTTTGAGTTCACTAATGAAATGTTTTGTTTTGCTGCGAGCTGCATGAATTCACGCACCAATGGAACAATTCATTTTGGAGTAAAGGATGAACCAGGCCAAGAACATGGTCGAATAATAGGCCAGAAAATCAGCTCAGTCAGTCTTTACAGTGAGGCATTTGAATCAGATTTAAGTAAATACTTTGAGCAGGAACACATACTCTCTGCCAGGATGTGCATCAGGCCTCCTGTGTTTATCCAGGTTCAATGTGAAGATGGAACAACGTCAGACAAATGGGTGATTGAGGTGGATGTGGTTCCTCTATATTCTGAGACTCAGGAAAGTGTCTTCTACACTATTCTGGATATTCCATCCACAGAAAAGAATAAACAGCAGTCTAAAATTCAGTGTCTTTTTGTGCGAGAAGGATCCAGAAAAGTCAACATTTTATCAGATTCAAATCCACGTGTGTTTCAAGATAAGATTAAAGAACTGAATAAGAAAGTAAAGTGTTGGTCATCAGCTCGAAGAGCAGCAGAAGAAAGGTACAAACCTCCCCCTCCTTCAGAGCACCAGGGTCAAAGACTGAAACAGCTGCTCACTCGGGGACAAGATTCACTTTCTGATTCCATGCAAGTTTTTGTTGTTACTGACAAATGTCATTCAAGCCAACTGGAGCACATGGACTTTTTGAAAGAACTGAACTTGTTTGCAGTTTTGGATTTTGATCCAGAGTCTGACACAAATGGAACATGCCACTTTTACAGAAGAGACCGTGCAGCCAATCTGCATTTCCCCCACATGTACACAACACAAGACACCACTTCAGTTATAGCTAAGCTGAATCTGTTTAAACAAACAAGCTGGGTCTTCTGTAATGGACGCGCTGGTGAAGAAAATGACTCAGAGAGACCGCTCTATCAGCGCGAGTGGCTGAAGAAACGATCTGGAGACATTAACAACATGGTGTCTTTTCTCTGCAGTCCTGACTTGCTTCCCAAGCACAGATTATTGGTCTTGATTATTCTTCACTCTCCTATTTCTGACATCTCAAGCCCTATTCTAGAAACAGTGTGTGCACTGTATCGCTCTTTAGAAGGAATGGACAATATGCTTTGTCTTTGCAAAGATTCCACAGTTTTCATCCCCTGGAAGAACTTGGTGGAGAATCGCTGTAAAGAAGACATCAGCAATAAATGCATCTACACTTTGAGTTTACATGAGATCTCCAGCACCATAAAGAAGCTGAAGGAGCCCCAGACTCGTGCCTCCAGAAGGTATTTGCCTTCCACAGGTTCGAGTTCAGTCCTACTGGAAAAGAAAGAAGAGGAGATGATGACAGATTTGGAAATACTGTGTGAAAATGAATGTGAGAAAACAGAGATAGAAACAAACAAATCCTTTGAGGAGTTTAAGAAGAACACAGAGGAGGTCTTTTACAGAGGAGGCCAAGTGTCTTGGTGGAACTTTTACCTGTCAGAGCAGCCAGGCAGCCTGCCCTTCATCAAACGAGACAAATATGATGACCTGCACCAGCTCATCTGCCCAGTCCAGGGCCACACCTCTCCATGTGTGATTGTGTCTCTCTTCCACCACCCAGGCTGTGGAGGCACTACTTTAGCCAAGCATATACTCTGGAGCTTAAAAAACAAATTCAGATGTGCAGTTGTTAAAAACCAAATGGCAACAAATAAAGAGATTGCTTTGCAAATCAGGACACTGCTCACATACGGAAAACAAGACCAATCAGGCTACACACCAGTTCTGTTGTTGGTAGACAACTGCAACGATGTTGGTGACTTAAAACACTGTATCATTAGTGCTGTTACAGACAGAAACCAGTCCAACATGGTTGTTATTCTGAACTGTGAAAGAACACCACTGCCTGATGAAGCCTCAAGACACAGTGACCATCTAAATGTGTTCATCAGTGCCAAGCTCTCATCTAAAGAAAAGGATTTGTTTTCAGAGAAATATCAGGAACTCAAAGACAACCACGACAAACCAGACACTTTCTATGCATTCATGATTATGAAAAATGATTTTAGCAAAGACTACATTAGTGATTTAGTGAACAACATTCTCAAAGATTTAGACGTTGGTTCCCCACAGGGCAAACTTTTGTCTTTTCTAGCTTTGCTGAACACATATGTCAATGGGTCCTACATGTCTCTCTCTTTATGCGAGGAGCTGGTGGGGATTAGAAACCCTCTTTGGGGGCATGAATCTTTAGAAGAAAAAATGAACCCATATTCCACTCTCCTGATCACTTTCTCTGTTGAGGAACATGGCACTTACCAAGCAGTGCGACTCTTACACCCAATGATTGCTGAAAACTGCATTAAAGTTTTCAAAGAGCAACAACTGTCTGGTCTTTCTGATATCACCATTGACTTGTTGTTCTGTAATAACCTCTACAGAACATGCATGGGAAAGGATTTCCTGAACCAGTTTATCCAAAGCATGTTGGTCACACGGACCAGGCGAGAGCATGGAGATGACAAGAACACGTTATTTTCACCTTTGATCGAAAACATTCAAAAAGAAGAAGGATTTGATAAGGTTAAGGAAGTCCTTGAAAGAGCCATAGAGAGATTTGACAGAAGTGCAACAGTGCCTCAAGCTCTGGCCAGGCACATGTGTCTTAATGAGAAAGACTTTGACTCTGCTCTCAAATGGGCCTTAGATGCACAGAGTAAAAGATCTAATTCCTACATCGCCGACACAGTGGGACAGGTGTATAAAAGCCACCTCAAAAAGCTCATTGAAGATTCCGAAGATTCCAAGGAAATGTCTCCAGAATCACTTGATGAAAATTTACAGTTGGCATCTAAAGCTGTGTCTGCATTCAGGGATTCTCAGGAGCTGGCAAAGAAAGATGACCAAAATGATCAATTTGATCAGCACTTTAAAAGAGGCCATACATCATACAATTTGTCAGGCTATCTTGGAGAAACTGAAGTAATAATCATGCTTCTTGAATTCATCACTGAACCTTCTGTTTTCTCAGCCAAGGACAGACACAAAAGAGACAAACTCTTACAGTTTCTGAGAGGTCAGCATCCTGTTACCAACTTGTGTGATCCAAATGACCCAGGAATTAATGCCATTGTCAATGTCCTGAAACTCCATGAAAGGTTTTTGCTTATGTTAAAACCAAGGCTAAAGGAAAACTTTACTTTCTTTGAGAACTACTTCACATACTTGAGACCAAGACATGTGCCTCTCAAAAAGGAAACAGTTGATGAAAGAAACAAACGTAAGATCTCAGATCTTTTTAAGAAGTACATCACGCTATTCAGTTTTTCAGAGGAGGAAAAACAGAGTGAACGGGCAAGAAACCCCAAACTAAGTCTGCAGCAGGTGATAATCGAGCACCGTCGTGACCTGGAGATGATGCAAGCAGATTCTTTTGCAGGTCTTCTGCAAAGTTTGAGCCACAAAGACTCAAAGGGAATGGAAAACATTTATGAGAAATGGAAATTCATCTTTGAACATTCAGGAAGCAAATTTGCACACACTTTTGACACAGTGAATTACATCTTAGCAAACATTGTTCTTCACAGCGTCACACCAGACTCTAGACGGCTGAAGAAATATGAGGAGTTAGTGGGGCTCCTTGATGATGTTCTGCAGAGGGAGGGCACTCGATCCAATCTGCCTGAGCTCTATTACCTCTGTATGCTGCTCATGTGGCCGTCCAAAGACCAGTCCATCAAAAACTTAAAAGAGTACAGCAACATCAGCACCTATATCGCGTCAGCCAAAAGGTCCTTCCACAAACGCTTCAGTTTCATCTTTCCATCCAGAAGTGCTATTGCTCATTTCTTTCTTGGGAAGTCAAGTGGTTTAAAACGGATTGTTAGCAAAGCAAAGCTTGATCAAATATTGCAAGAATCAAAATCTAATGAGCAAATAAAAAACCTGTGGCATACTGGCTTAGTATGGAATGACACTATTATCCAACAGAAGCTGCTAAGAGTTAAAGGAAGATCTGAAAATGGTGACATTTATGTCTCTTATGGTGACGGCACCAAAATAATGATCCGTCCTGCCTACCTCGGGGATATTCGCAGTGGGTACAGTCGAGAGGAGGTATCTTTTTACATTGGCTTCACCTTGGAAGGTCCTGTGGCTTACGGAGTCAAATATGAAAACTAAAATAGAGTATGAATGCATTCAAATAGATTGGAAAATTCAAATAAACTGAGCATATCCACTCATCTGGCAGCATGTCCAATCATATAACATACCTTAACCGTTATATGCTTACAATGTGCAGATTGTTGTACACAGGAGTTAAATGTTTGCCTTTTTGCACTGAATGTGAATTTATTTAATATTGATAATGAATGTGAATAAATAATTTAAATTAATTCATTGTGATTTTACAGAATTTAATGTATTCTTACTTTTAAAAAAAAGAAAAAAAGAAAAAACCCAAACATGAAACTATTACAGTAAACAGTAGCATTCATTTTTTTGTCATCTAAAAGGCAACTTTTTAGAGATGGAGCAGACATTAATTAAATGTTATTTAAAAGTGATTATTGATAATATATTATAAAACGGTGTGTATTTGTAATCTATGTGTTTTTCATCATCTAATTTCTCTAATGTTTGCATAATGTACGTAACTGTATAACATCACCCAGATGAAATATTGTTATAGTGCTGCTACGTTATACTTATTATTATAATTTTTTGCCATTTTTGTTTTGAAAGTACGTTATGCTTTCTTACTTAAAAAAAAATAAAATAAAATAAAATAACTCTAACTTAATACATTTTTTTAACAATATACACTATTGTGTACCTGCCCAATTCACAATGCAGTTATTCCTTTTGTAGTGATCTGATATGGCCGATTTTAGATTTTTCAAGTTATGTTGTTATGTTATGTTGATTCTCCCTAATGTTGTCCCCTCAGAACAAGTTATTGATACCACCAAAAGGGGCTTGATTATTCTAATTCAACTTTGTGACAACATTTCGCAGACCAGGGGCATGGGGAGAGGGGGGTTGTATGGGATGGTTTAAAATCCTGATTTAGTCCTGGTTTAGACCTGGTTTAGACCTGGTTTAGACCTGGTTTAGACCTGGTTTTAAAGGGAGGGGTTGTACTTTCGCAGCTCGGTACTGGCCCTGGGTTTAGGGGACTCCAGTTCTCATGGATCTATCCGATCTATCAAACTGACCACATTCCTGGGAACAAAAACTCATAATAGACGGAGAAAGAAATCCTACCAGTGTAACATGTTGGGTGAATAAGCAAGCGCTTTTGGGCATTACAGATTTTATTAGAAGAAAACATGAGTTGATAAATAACAAAGAAAAGAGAATACATCTTCTAAATACAAAATAAATAAATATTTTAGATTTTGATTTGAAATAATAAAGTGGTGGGTGAATTACCTCTATGTAAAAAAAATGCACAAATTATGTATCTGTCTGTGATCTGGAAGTAGATTTGGAATCTGGTTGTTAATTGTAATTGAATGTTGAAAATATCCTGAAGCTGAAGCAAGTATCTACATCAAAATAAAACTATGACATGGTGTTTGCATTTTCCACCAGTACTTATTGTTCTGTGTCCACCATAAGTTTGTTAAATCCTGACTGATCATAATGAGACTTGGGACTGGAAACTGGGGCCACAGACTTTTAGTCAAATCCACAAGGGCCTGTTAAAGTGTGAGGCCACATTCTTCCAACTGCAAGATGATTTCTAATCTAAATAACCTATATGCAAGTAAATGTGTCACCTGAAACAAATATCAAAACACACATTTACAATATGACCTCTGTAGTAGGGTTTGTCTTTCTCTATAACTTCTGAAAACTGTGGTACTTTAGTAGATACTTTTATTAATTTATGATTCAGTAAAGAAGGGATTTCTGAGTCTACATTTTACATTTCCTGAAAAAAGAAGTTTTATTATCAAAGTTATCCAAAACACTGAAGATGCACTAAGCATTTTTTCTAGTGGGGAGTGTGCAACCATAGTAATATTATTGCTCAACATATTTTTTGAGTTTTATCGTTGAGTTTTATTGTTGAGAAAAGCATGCATTCTTACACCTCTTCACAGTTCTGACTTGCAGCTTGCCCTGGTGGTGTCCCCTGTTTGTCTACATGGAGATAGGCTACGTTTAATATACTGGAAAGCAATAACATCTCCATGGAGACAAGCAGATGTTAGACCCTCCCCTAGAAAAGAGGCATTGTACACCTTTATTAAGATTAACAACATACACAGCATTTAAAGGAAGTAAGTAAGGACAATAAGTTCCAAATAAGTTCCTCTCCAAATACATTTCACTCGACAGTAGACAGAGGACAGATGATGAGCGGCGCCTCGTTTCTCCCCGACTTGTTGGTGCAGGGGCTGAAGAAGGGCAGGATGACGTCGGTGAACCTGTCGCTGAACGAGTATATGAGGGCTCTGGCGTCCACGTTGTAGAAAGACACCGTCCCTTTGTCGTAATCCAGGAAGACGCCGATGCGAGTGGGCCGCTGGGTCACGCTGAGCGGGGTGGACGGCTCCGTTCTGAAGGCGTAGTCTGTTTTATCCCGTAAACTCAAAAACCAGTATCCGTGAGCCGGGCTGACTGTGATTTTACCCTTTCTGCGCACGGAGCGACTTGCTATGCCCAAGTCCCAGTCGGTCTTATTGCCGACTTCCACCTGCAATGCACAAAACTCAGAGTTACAATGCAGATATTATATTATGATGGGCCCAAATTCAGATCTGCTTTAGTTTTGGTGGGACTTAACACTAAATCAACTAAGCTGTTTTAGAGGTTTATTCTGCTTTTTCTGTTCTATTTTTGCCATGTCAGTAGGTTAATTTGAAGCTTTGAGATTTAAAACCGTCAAAGAGAAAGTATGCTGTCGACTATACCACATTTAATTGGCATTTTATTGTTGGATAATCAGGAGGTTTGTGGTTAGCATGCTAGCTTTACTGCTGGGAAAAAGGAAACGGCTTTACTGTGACGGCAAAACAGTGACAGTTGTGAAAAAAGTGCATATAAAAAGTGAATAGTTAAACGTTCAGAATGCATTAAGAAAAAGAGGAATAACTTGCAAATGATTTAAGACGGACTGGTTCTGTTTTTCTCACCTTTAAGAAACTACAAATCGAGTTTAAAGCGAGTATAATCTGACCCTGGCTCCACTCACCTCCCAATAGTGGCGGCCGCAGTCAAAACCCTCCCTTGCCAGAGCGCAGACCACACGGTCAAACCTCTCGGGGCTGTCAGGGACCGTCTGGTGCTTGTCTCCACAGAAGACCTGCTTCCCGTCCAGAGAGATGACCAGGCGAGGGTGAGACGTGTTGGGGTCCAGCGTGATGTCCTCTGGGGGGACACGGAAGAGGGTTTGAATGTGCATATGACAAGTTACAGAGTCTTTTTTTCCATCAATAAAGCTAAAATAATAGGTATTGCTCAAATAAACCAGGCTTTGACTTCATGGAATATTTAACAATTAATAAATATGTGTTTCAAATAAGTGTTTTTGTTCTTTTTAATAAGCAAAAGTCAATCAAGTGAACAGGTCCTTAAAGCGGAAGGAAAATCATCAGTTATTTTCAAGACGCCATTTTTCACCACCACCGGTATACGCCCTCTGTACAAATTGTGTTTTTTTAATTAGCCATATATTATAATTCTACTGCAGACACAAGCACAAAAAGTCTTCTCTAAAACATGACACTCATAATGCAAAATAAATAAGTATGAGCCATGAGCACATCCGTTATACAGAGTAAACATAGGAAAACACAAGTCAGCTAATAATAAAAAATAAGTCGTCTGTAAACATACCTGCGTATTCCTGAACTTTTTTGACTTCTGGAGAAAGAAAATATATTACAAATGTTTTAAAGTATTAAATATGAAATAAAACGTGGTTGTGTAAGTGTAATTGATATTTACTTGGGTTGTACTTGATCACAGGCTGCTCCAATTCTGGTTTC
>KN489775.1:15601-27600 GCA_000787155.1 Scartelaos histophorus
ATTATTCTCTTATGACATTGGATCATTAACTATTCATTGCAAGTTTAATTTTTTAATCATATTTGTATATATATATATATATTTTTTTTTTATGGATTTCAACCACGAAAGTCAGAATCCAAGTCAGGTTATTTCATTTAGATTTTTCTTTTTTATGTTTTTTGAGGCTCTTTTGTGATTGGACTTAGACAAAACTTAACTGATAAACGAGTGAACACAGTAGCTCACATAACAGTATAATGACAGTGAACGTACAGGCCTCTGTGAGTCGGCACATCTCCTCTTTGAACCTCTCCATGGTCTGAGTGATGTTCCTCAGGATGACACCAGAGGGCAGCTCTGAGCTCACAACTGCACTGGACCAGTCCTTGGTTTGAGGAAGGACCGAGAGAGACGAGAACGTCTGTGGAGAAACAAGACCAGAGGACAGGTGAGGACAGGTGAGGACAGGTGGGGACTGGTGAGGACAGGTGAGGACAGGTGAGGACAGGTGAGGAGAGGTGAGGACTGATGAAGACAGGTGAGGACTGGTGAAGACAGGTGAGGACAGGTGGACGAGGACAGGTGAGGACTGGTGAAGACAGGTGTGGATAGGTAAAGACAGGTGAAGAGAGGTATGGGCAGGTGAACACAGGTGTGGCTATGTAAAGAGTAAAGACAGGTGAGGACAGGTGAAGACAGGTGTGGATCTGTAAAGACAGGTGAGGACAGGTGAAGACAGGTGTGGATAGGTAAAGACAGGTGAAGACAGGTGAGCACAGATGAGGTCATGTAAAAACAGTTTAGGACAGGTGAGGACAGGTGAACACAGGTGTGGATCTGTAAAGACAGGTGAGGACAGGTAAAGACAGGTGAGGACAGGTGAACACAGGTGTGGATAGGTAAAGACAGGTGAGGACAGGTGAACACAGGTGTGGATCTGTAAAGACAGGTGAGGACAGGTAAAGACAGGTGAGGACAGGTGAACACAGGTGTGGATAGGTAAAGACAGGTGAGGACAGGTGAACACAGGTGTGGATAGGTAAAGACAGGTGAGGACAGGTGAACACAGGTGAGCTTGTGTCCAAACTGTAAAATGTGTGAATTTTTTTAACAAACAAAAATGTATGTATTAAAAGTGTATTAAAGTATTTAACAAGAAAATGATTTTGCGTTATTATTTTATAAACACAACTTCTTGTGTCAGGTCAGATCTGTGGGGAGGTGTATTTGAACTATATATTTGCTGCAATAAAACACATAACGTAATTGAATAAATGCAAGAAATGTAAGAGATTTGAGAGATTTATACTGTGGAACATTTCAGGCTCAGGAATATAACAGTCACTGAAAAAAAGTGATTTTGATTATACATTCCCAGACTATGTTTTATAATACGTTATAATACTTTTTAAATAATACTTTTGGTTGTGTAGGATTGCGTCTTACAGTGAGGAGTTGTATGTAGTTGTCAGTCTGGGTGAGTTCGCTCAGAGTGGCTCTCCTCTTCTTCAGTTCTGATAGTTCTTCCTCCACTTCTTTGAGCAGCCTCTGAGCCCTGTGCTCCGCCGCTCTGCGACTTATCTCTATAACCTAAAATCAGCAGCAACTTTTATTTACAATGGAATAAAAATGACAAAAATGACAAACTGCTACTTCTAACAAGCAATAACCAGTTTTAATGTGAATCACGCCCTGTGCAATATTGTGTTAACATTACTGCGATTTACTGACTTCCATATAAAGCCTTAGATAAACATGTCGTCACTTAAAGGGCTTATATTGCAGCATTATTTGATTTATTTCATGTTGTTTCCTCATCAAGACATACCTGGAGTTCTGTTTTGTTTCATTCACACATGTTTAACACTCAAACCCTGCATGTTTAAGCTGTTTCGCACCGAGTGATGTCATGTGGTAAAAGACAAGGTGCTCCACTGTGCTTTTAAACTCCACACACCTTCACGAGATTCATCTGGATGATTTCAGCCCTGGGATTGTTAAACTCTATTGAACTAAAGGTAAATGAAGCTGTTAACTTCTGTCGCTTCATGACATCACAAGGTGGAACAGAGCATTTTGAGAAGCTGTTATTCTGTCGCTTCATGACATCACAAGGTGGAACAGAGCATTTTGAGTTTTGGAGATGCAGAGAGACTAATAAAACTGGGTGTGAGTGAAACAAAACACAACTCCAGGTGTGTTTTCGATGGAGTTAAAAATGTTGTGAAATATGGGACTTTTAAAGGTGCAGGGAGTTTTTGGTGCAAGGTGCAGCCTGATATGTTGCATGGAATGTTCTACAGTGTGGCATTAAATTGATCATTCTCCATGGAGAAAAGCAGGTTGTGTAACGAGGCCAAGTTACTGGACGGATCTGTGAAGAGGCGTTCATGATCACAATACAAATGTATGTGTATGTGCATGTTTGTCAAGTTGTTTTTGAACAATAAAAACACCTGTGATAAAAAGAATGTGAAATATATGTTTAATGCCATAATGTGGAATATTCCAGGTAAAGCACAAGTGGCGTACTCTCCACTATAAGAGTTACATGCTGCACCACCTTTAAGTGACTATCTGCTTATGAAAAGTACAATAAGTATTAATACTTTGCAGTGACATCATGCCCAGGGTGTTCTACATGCATTTCTATTGGCTGTATGTTCTGCAGTTACCATGGTGACACAATACACACAATAGCAAACACAAACATAAAATATAGCAGATACCTCCCCAGAATATTAGACTGGTAGTGATTTACATAATAATAGAGTATCACATGCAGTTAGGGCAGATTCGTTGAGGTGCTTTTTCACTTCATCATTGTCTTATGATGTATTTTTGAGCCACTGTGTTAAAATATTTCCCTTTGCGAATACATAGTTTGTTTGAATACCTCCAGGATCTCAGCCTGACAGCGCTCCACATTGGCGATGAGTTTTAAAAATGCGTCCACGGCCTCTCCCGTCTCCCTCTCAGCTGCAGCCTAAAGCACAGACACAAGAGACAAGGGATGTTCAACTGGTACATGCCCAATACTAATGCACTAGTTTTACATTCATAGCAATAATCAAAGACTGTATCAGGAGGATACTTTCTGAAAATATATATTTAAAAGGTTTTATTACTTGAAGTGGACTTTACCCATATTGCTGCCTCATCAAACACTTTGAGCTGTGTTTTGTTTCACACATGTTTGAGTAACTCTTTATTATGTTTGCATTGGTCGACAGCTTCAAGATGCTCTGTCCCACCTTCTTGTGATGTCATGAAGAGTTTTCCTTCTGTATTTCCACATGACATCACAAGGCGAAACAGTGTTTTCTGTTAGAGAGAAGAACTCCGCCTAAATATGCAGGGTTTGTGTGTTAAACATGTGTGAATGAAACAAAAGACAACTCTAAGTGCATTTTTTAGGAGGAAACATTATAAAATGTCAAAACCTCTCAGTCCTCCCAATGCAATTTTGTAAAGGCAAATATATTGAGTCTTGACTTGTACTTGGATACTATGAATACTGGTCCAAGAGTATATATACTCCAATTCATATGAAAGGACAAACTTTCTCTACAATGATCATGTACCTTTATGTCGATTAGAGTGGTGTGAAGCTCCAGAACTTTAGCCTCTCGTTCACTGATCAGATCTTTGAGCTCCACATCCACAATCCCCAACCGAGACTGAACACAAGGCAAGAAAAGGTCCATATGAGTGTGGTCCAAAAGAAATACAAGATGCACAATGTCATAGTTGTCGATTCTGGTCAGTGCAGGTTTTGCTTTTGGCAAAGATAAGATGATGTCAAGTAATAAGTAATGTGACTTTTGAATACACTTAAGTAGCAATTTAGCAGAGAATTGTGTAGAAGCTTTAAGCCATGTTGGGATGTTGAGCGTTTCCTCATCAAAACATAACTGCAGTTGTGTGTTTCATTCTCACATGTTAAACTAATCGTGCACCTTCAAAGTGCTCTGTTCTACCACATTGTGTCATAAACTGGTAGTTTTCAAATGACCTTTTAATTTATTTAGTAGAGATAGGCAATTCCAAGGATAAAATCTTCCAAATTAGTGTTTTCTGTTTGAGAGAAGAACTCAGCCCAAATATGCAGAGTTTGTGTGTTAAACATGTGAATGAAACAAAACACAACTCCAGGTCTGTTTTTGTTGTGGAAACATTATTGTAACACAGAACAGAAAATAGCGTAATATGGGTCCTATAATGTCACAGATTTTAGCCTTTTGCAGTAATAATCATGTAGCTACACCAACACTCACTGAACTCTGCTCCTGACAGTTTTTGATCCCAGTCTTGACGCACTGAAGAATGGGTAAAATGCACTACTTTTTGGGGCCATCTTACCTTCCTCAGCTGCCATTCCCTCTTAGCGTTTGTGACATTGTGCCCCCTGTGGTCCAGTGACTCTGCACACACACTGCACACACACACATTGTCCACGGGGCAGAAGTAGGCAAGGCCATGCCGGTGCACCGGGCACAAGGGGAGGCTCGGGTCCTCGTCATGGGCACTGCTCACTGTGTATCTGTCAAACAAAACAAAAATACTGCTCAAGAAAATCTGGAGTACAAAATATGTTTAGTAAAAAAATGTTTACTTCATTATATTTCTGTTTCTGGTCTCCTCACCTGTAAAAAAGGAGGTTTTATGGTCACCAGATATGTACCAGAAACACACAAGTTCAGAAATTTCAAGTGAAAGTAGACAAAGTTTGTCACTTTTACAGAATATGATTTATGATCTAAAATAACAAGGAACAGGAGAAAACAATCACATCTCCAGCTCTTCATACAAATGCACTCTCTCCACCCTCTCCCTCTCGCGCGTCACATCTTCTTACCTGCGTTGAGGATACGCTGGAGGAGGATCATCGTGCTCTGTGATGGTTTTCTGAAAGCGGTTCACCATCTCAGTGATGACTCCCTCTGGCATCTCTCCTCTCCTGTTGGGCGTGGACTTGCGTCTTGTGGATAAAGGGCTGCGGTTCTCCCAGCTCCTGGCCTCCCCGGACACAGGGGCTCTGGTGGCAGCTGCTTCTTTGAAATGCTCTGTGATCTCCTTCAGTGTGCGGTTTATGTGCAGCTCTGGGCGGCGGTTGAAGCTTTCTTTACACAGGGGACACTGGTACATTTTGGACGCTCTGGAGGTGGTTTTACTGGTGTCCCAATAAGAGGAAATGCAGGCCTGGCAACACAAATGTAAAGATCATCTTTATTCTGTATTATGATTCTACCGAGGGGCTGCTTTAACTTACATACAAACTGGTGTACAAATGTATTCACTCTGTCAGTTTAAGGACAGGATTACATGATTACATCATTTAACAACATGAGAACACAGTAAACTGATCCAAAGACATGTCCAAACTATGGCCCAGGAGTCAAATCCTCAGACTGATTTTTGGCAGCAGCAACATGGAAACAAACATAGTCACATAACAATCCATCAGCAGTGACATCAGCTTATATTATATAATAAAGGTCTAGTGGTGTGTTCTAACCTCTGCTAAATGCTGAAAAATCTGATTGTTTTAATGTAATGTCTTGTGAAGGGACTTTATAAATGGCATGTATTGAAATGATCTGAATTCTAAATATTAATGAATAAATAAATCTGATCTGAATCTGAATAAATTAATCCAATATTCCAGTATAAGCCTGAAACAACAAAATAAACCCAACATCAGTCTTATCTCACTGGCATTCGCATGATTAACATCTAGAAATAAAATCCAATGTGATGAAAAAAGTCAAATGATCCACGCCAAGCAAGTTAATCTGAACTAGCAAAAAGTACTAAATGAATTCATTTGATGAAGTAATTTAAACGTATGATACCTGGCAGTAGCTGTGACCACATGGTGTGGACACTGGGTTGTTGAAGATATCGAGGCAGATGGAGCAGGAGAACTGGTCCTCAGACAGGAAGGCGGCTGGAAACGCCATCTCACTGTGATCTCACTGTGATCTGAGAGAGACACAGGGGGGAACAGAGAGGGGCGTGGGTTCAAAGAGGAGATTTGGAAAGAGAGATCAGTGATAAGGTAGTTTCAAGCACAAAAAAAGTTTTAGCTTATATATAGGCTATATATAAAAGTTAAATTTAGAGTAGTATTGAGTATTGTTTTAAAATACTGTGTGTAATGTTCCCATGAGTCTTGTTAAATAAACTACTAAAAATAACTTACAATGTTCTATACTGTATTACACAAAACAGACTCTTGTGCACAGAAGCAAACTTCCCACAGCCCCTTTAGGCAAAAACATGAACTTGAACTTGTCATCACTGACAGATTTAGGAGACACAAATAGACAGTGTGGATTTAACGCACGCTCAACCAGACCAACAAGTTTGTATTTTTGCACATGAAAATTGCGCAAATATGATGAATAGTTGTATTGTTTCTTTAAAAATATTGCTCCGCTGAAGTAGAAGTAGGTCGTGGTACAGGCTAGAGAAGGCAGAAAGTCATAGTTGGTCTTATCTTCCATCTTATCCATGCCTTGCAATGACATCATCGCACTGGGGGGGTTCTGGATGTGTCTCTATTAGTATAATGTCCAGCAGTTGCCATGGCACCACTTTAGCAAACACTGTGAGCTTATGACTGTCATTTGATTTGAGATGGGCCAAAACATCTCACCTTTTGTAGGTCCAACAAGTCAGTTCTTTCTGGTCAAACAAAGCTCAAATTAAGTCGATCTTGAGTGATAGAGTAGTGCCTTAAGTTAGCATCACAACCCCAGGAAAAGAATGCAACGGGCCATTTATTTTGAATTGCTAATTGCTATAGTAACTGCTCTTAAAACAAAAGGATCAACAAAACTAGCAGCTGAATAAGTTTCTTGGTGGAGGGTTACTCTGCCTGCTCGTCGCCATAGTGACGCTTTGCCTGGAATATTCCACAGTACGTCATTAAACTTATCTATATCTCCATAGGGACAAACAGGAGGCAACACCAGGACGGGATGCAGGTCAGATCTCTGCTTAGACGACACTGCTTGAAGTAAGAATGCAAATTTTTCAATGTGGTGACAGCCTGATTTTGAAACAGATACTAGAGTAAAAAAAATACACAAGTAAAAGTACCTGATTAAAAATATACTTCAGGTATAAAAAATAAAAGTATTTCGGTTTTCAGACAATAATAAAAATGCTTTTACTAATCAGCTTAGTTAAAAATGCAGTGTAAAAAAATAGTCAAGTAAAAGTACCTGATTAAAAATATACTTCAGGTATAAAAAATAAAAGTATTTCGGTTTTCAGACAATAATAAAAATGCTTTTACTTATCGGCTTAGTTAAAAATGCAGTGCATTAGAAAGTACAGATACTTTCTCTCAAATAAGGTGAAGTAAAAGTAGGAAGTACGCACTTTAAAATGCACTTAAGTAAAGATATAGATACCTTTTTTTACTTCACTTCTTTGCTACCTTCCACCACTGAACAGGTTTAAATCGATACTACATATGAACAAAGCAATAACATATCCAGAAAATGCACATACAATATTTTAAGGATTGAGTTTCAGCAGTTACAAGTGTTTTTTTACGCATTGAGTCGACAGAAAGTGCGGAGTCATGGATGGAGGCAGCGCTGACGGCCTAGGCCAGTATTTCCTGATCTCTCAAAGCGTGTTTATTGTCACGTTTGAAAGATTCTGCCACCTGCTCCATAACAAACAATAGAAACCACTGCTACTGTAATAACAGAGCATCACAACTCAGCTTATAAATCATAGCCATCATTCATCAACACTGTACAAGCCCAAAGCACAGAAAATGCATCACAAAATCATTTATAAATTCATGCAAAAGTATTGACTACAGATGGGGGCAGCTGAAAATAAGGACATTTTGGAGCTTTTTACAAGTTATAACCTTGTTCGCTCATAAAAAAGTGGTTTTATATATGTCGTCCATGCATGTTTGAGTAATTTTCTATGGATATAAAAAAAAAAATGATACAAAAAAAACACTACAACTTCACAAACCTGACGCGATGAAGTGCAGTAGTTTAATTAGTGAGAGCCAAAAATTATCATAGTTATACATTTTCTAGCATTTTTAAAACAACAAAATGTAACATGGTGACCTAAATACGTTATGTGTCACCCCCCGTCCTATAGATATACAAAAAAACAATACAAAAAATGTAACAGTGACCTAAATACGTTATGTGTCACCCCCCGTCCTATAGATATACAAAAAAACAATACAAAACAACATACTACAACTTCACAAACCTGATGCGATGAAGTGCAGTAGTTTAATTAGTGAGTGCCAAAAATGATCATAGTTATACATTTTCTAGCATTTTTAAAACAACAACATTTAACACGGTGACCTAAATACGTTATGTGTCACCCCCCGTCCCATTAAGTATTGTTAAAATGTAGATTTTTGGGCAGAGCTTTTGAGTATTGCACCGGAAAATACAATATTATTAATAGATCTTATTCTGTAAACCACCAATAGTATCCACTGCTACTGCAATAGCAAGAATACTGATAATTATCAAGAACTACAAGCCCAGAGTACAGAAAATGCATCACAAAATGATTTATATATTCATGCAAAAGTACTGACTACAGATGGGGCAGCTGAAAATAAGGACATTTTGGAGCTTTTTGCAAGTTATAACGTTGTTTGCTCATCAAAAAAAGTGGTTTTATATATGTCGTCCATGCATGTTTGAGTAATCTAGTGATCTCTCAGCCCAGAAGCCCTCATCAACCACTAATTTCTATAGATATTCAAAAAGACGATACTACAACTTCACAAACCTGACGCAATGAAGTGCAGTAGTTTAATTAGCGAGTGCCAAAAATGAAAAACATCATAGTTACACATTTTCTAGCATTTTTAAAACAACAAAATTGAACATGGGGACCTAAATACTTTATGTGTCACCCCCTCGTCCCATTAAGTTGTTAAAATGTAGATTTTTTGGGCCGAACTTTTGGATAAAAATGGAAAAAAACTGAAAATAAAAATGGAATAAAAATGGAAAATACAATATTATTAATAGACCTTATTCTGTAAACCACCAATAGTATCCACTGCTACTGCAATAACAAGAATACTGATACTTATCAAGAACTACAAGCCTAGAGTACAGATAACCATTCACAAAATAATCTATGAATCACATGTAGTACAGAAAAGGACATGTTGTACTGGGAGAATAATGGCAGAATATAGTGGTTTGACTTTTTGTTATATGCATTTTGAAGACTTTTTCCCATTCAAAAGTATAATATTTCAGTTTAAATTGTAAATGACTTTGGCAACAGTTCAAAAACGATGTAGCTGGAAGTAATTTTGAGTTATTTTCTGTCTGTGTGTGTCATCCATTCCGTGCGTTCAGTTATTATTTTGCTTTTGTTTATAATGGCTCCTCCACAAAACTATTATTAAATATTGCCAAGTCATAGACGTAACAGTTTTAATGCCTGTTTAACATCTCACAAACTATTTAAACTATTTAAAATCAATGTCGTAGACTCTGGAGTTAAGCAGTTTAAACAAGGCTACAAACAGTATCTTCTCTAGCAATATACTTCAGTGGTTTTTAAATAATTTTATATATTACAAAAAATGGATTATTGTAAGTTTTAAGGCGTGTTATAATGCCTAAAACATCTAAAACATACCCGGAGTTGTGTTTTATTTCATTCTCACGTGTTTGAGTTAAGCTGGTTTATGTCGGTCTATATCTCCAAACCTCCAAATGCTCCGTTCCAACTTGTGATGTCACGCAGTGGTAGTTAACAGCTACATTTTACCTTTAGTTCAGTGGAAATGGTCAATTCCAGAATAGAAATGATCCAAATGATTCTAGTGAAGGTGTCAGGAGTTTGAAAACACTTTTGTATCACCACATGAACTCTAAATCTGCAGGGTTTGTGCGTAAAACAAGAGAATTCAAAATAAAATCCGGGTTCAGAAATAATCATGAAGTTCAAAAACAACCTGGACAACAACCTAATGACATCACAAGGGGAAACTGAGCATTTTGACCCTTTTACGATGTGTCTTTTCTCTCAGCGTGTCTTTTCCCATGAACGGAACCATACATACGTGCAGAAGTATGAAGTGAACTGTCATACTTAACATAGCTGAGATAAAAATGATCAGTTAAAAATGACGACTGGGTTTTCCACATGACAAGATCTAACCCAGACAAAAAGAAGAAACATACAACATGCAAACGTAATTCTAAACTAGAAACAGTAACGGTTCTAAAATTCTTGAGTAAAAGTTTTTGTTTTATTTTAAAGTGACAAAAGCTTTATGTTCACATTTGAAATTATTGAAACATTTGTGTTTCTTGCACCGTCCCTTCAAATATTTAAAATGTTTTTCTAGATTTTTTAGATTTATTTTTTTTTTAGATTTAGATTTTTAGGTCTGTCCTTCGAAAATACTAAATTTTGTGCAATATTCTTCATAGAACTGTTATTGATCTGCCTGGAATGTTCCACAGTGGAGCATTAAGAACATAAGCCAAAATACAGGTCAGATCTATGGAGAGGAGCGTCAGTGTATTTTTGGTATTTGTATATTTTTAAGCAATAAATACAAAATATAAAAGTTTAACACTGTACTGCAAAGTGTTTCAGGCATCATCGACATCCTTTGATCGGAATGTTCCACAGTATAACATTAAACAAATATATCAAATATTTTATTTCTCCAAACTACCATGAAGAAATGTACTCTTACTACCAGAAAAGTTACACAGTGCATTTTTAAATTTATCTTACTCGAGTAGTACTACTTTTTTACTTGAGTGATTCCTTCATGTGAGTAATACTATTTTAATTTAATGTTATTTTTTTATTTGTTTCATTCATGAAAAATGGATACAAAAAATAATTTTGTGTCATAAATCAATGTGAATGAAAAAGAGAGTATAAAAGAAGTACAAACGTGTAACATCCGACCCCCTTTCACACAAAATACAGTTCCAACTACATTTATACTCAATATTAAATACTTGTTAATGAACAAAAGGACGGTTCATACTTCAAACCTTTTAAGCAGATTGGGTTTGACATTTTTTTTAAACACTTGAATAGATTTTGAAGCTTTGAGTTTTTCATTTAGCTTGTTCCACCTTTGATTTTGAAGTAACAGTACACAAGTCTAGTTAATTATATTTTTATAGTGAGTATTATAGTGTTATATTATAGTATTTTATTATAGTGAGTATACTGTGTTCTGTTGGCGTGTGCATGTGATTGGATCGTGTGTTAAAGGAACGTAGATGAACCAGTCTCCCTGCTTCACTCATGTAAAGTTTTGCTTGGCTGAACTCTTGGCTGGTTTAACATGTAAATGACATGTGTGGCAACTGTCGTTACTGTATTCTCAACGACAACGAAACCTTAAAGTACTTTTGCGTTGTGTAACTTTTCTGGCGGAAGGTCCAGCAAACGCTTTTCTCCATGGAGATGTTATTTCTTTGTCTGGCATGTTTCACAATGTGGTGTTAAAAACCTTTTCTATCTTCACACAGATCAAACCAGACCACGTTACAGGTCAGATCTGTGGAGAGGCGACCCCCACTACAGTCAGAATGCCTGTTTTTCTAGTTGTTGAGCTATAAAACCACCTAGAATTGAATAAGCGTAAGGCAGAGCTGTTTAATGTCATACTGTGGGACATTCCAGTTGCGCAAAGCACCTGTTGTTGAGCTATAAAACCACCTAGAATTGAATAAGCGTAAGGCAGAGCTGTTTAATGTCATACTGTGGGACATTCCAGTTGCGCAAAGCACCTTTAAAAATACAATACCTTTATACAATACCTTTAGAAATACTTGTACCTGCATTACAATGTATTTTAAGTATTCTGAATACTTAGAATCCTTTTATACCGAGCTGCATTATATTATAGTATAAACAACATGACATATAATTACAAACAGTTGAATTTTTTTTGTTTATTACTGATTCATTTATGTCTAATTATTTTATTTTTATTTTTATTTATT
>KN489776.1:0-11607 GCA_000787155.1 Scartelaos histophorus
TGATGAGGAAACAACATTATAGCAAAGTAAAGATTAAAATATATATTATGTAGCGTAAAATGGACTGGGCAAAGCTTTTAGTACAATTAGAGTGTACAAAGTTTTAAGCCCGGTGTGGTGTCGGCACATTCTAAATAAAATCTTGTAATTTGCAACAACCTAATTTTTATTGTTAAGATTGTTTAGATTTTTTCATTATCCACTGTCCACTGACAGTATTGATTAACGAAACAAACTGCTATTTCTTTATACTTTTAATGATAAAGTCATCAAAATGTTGTCTATACCATTAAGTCGAATCCCCTGAATAAAAATGATAAAATAAGCCTATTTTTTCAACGAGAAAAGATTAGACAGGTATTAAAAAGCACTCTTAGGCCCACCTTAAAGAAGCTCACACATTTTGTCTGTTTAGGTTTTATGTGTCTTTAAATCTTCCTATTTTGAATCAGGCTTTCATTGCATGCCACAGGGAACGTGCTACATGTTTGGGTGAAAGGGCACAGTGAATGGATTAGACACACTGATAAATGTCCAGTGGAGGCCCCGGGCAGGGAAGTTGGCACAGTTTCCCTGAAAAGATGGCAGAGGAATTTACATAAGAGGCATCACTCCCTATCTGTGAATGTAGGTCAGTATAGCCACAGTCAGACTCTACTACGAGCAGCCATCAAACACATCTCTGCTTTAGGCTATTTGACCATGTAAGAGTATTGATCATCACAGGTAAAATGTTTTTAAATGTCTATTAAAACCAACCAAGTTATATCCTGTTTAATATCACTGTCATTCAAAACAGAGGCCAACTTGAAAGTAGTGGTAGTGATATTACAGCTATTTCAACTCATAGCTATTTCTTCTTTTTTCTTTTTATTTCACAGGTCCATTAATTCTTCTAAAATCTTAATATTGATTCAAGTATTTTTCATCCTGTTCTTTTTAGATGATACAACATTGTAATTGCAAAGAAAATGGTTCTGAAAATAATGTATGTTTTAGATAGTTGAAAATGCATCCAGATTAGGCCATAGGAAACACATATTTACTGTTTCCCAAAATTTAAAAGTGCATTGACTATTGCTGCTATTCTCTTTCAATGACACATGTGGTCTTCTCATTGGCTCGACCTTTTAAGAATAAGTCCTATACAGTAAATGGATGTTGTCCAGTGTAATTTGAGGTCTCCTGGTGGGTCCCATAGCGCCAGGTGCAGAGGGAAGAAGAGTGTCAGTCAATATTCACATTGGAGTGAGAGGTGGACAGCTTGTGTACAGGAAGCGGTGGATAAACTCTGAGCACAGCACCAAAGCTGTGGACAGGGGGGCACAGGGACATCAATTATTCAGCTCTATCAGCCTGAGACAATCTGCTGTGTCAGCAGGATGAGCAGCTCAAGGGACAGTGTCACTCACACAACAGTGTTCAACAGCGGAAATGCATTTTGCTTTATAGATATTCTTATATGATGAACACAACTGAAGGATTTGTAAAAAAGTTTAGAAAGTCAACATTCAAGTTCATTCAGTTAAACATACATGCATAAATACAGATATAAGAACACGAATGAAATCGCCTTTTTGATTTTTTCTGTTTTTTGGACTCTTTATTAGTCTATATATATCAGGATTGGACTGAAAATTAGGTTAAACTGTCTTTAGATACATAGTAGATACTTCAGCAATTCATAGTGCTATGGGGGATATTGAGGAAGGCAGAGGGAGAATGAAACAAAGGTATTATTTCCAGTGTTGTATATACCGGTAAATTGCTTTTACTTCTAAAAGCAATTTCAAAGGGAAAATGATCCAAACGATCCCCCCACAAGTACCAGGCAAAAACAGAACAAACACATAAACAACTATTGCTTTATTCACATTCAGGGCTAACAAATAAAACACTTGGCTCAGGTTTCACACAACACACAAAGTTCACAAACATGATTTTAACAACCGAAAAACATTGCACAAGATGTAAGACGTTCCCTATTCATGCTCTTTACAAAGTGGTTTTTGTACAAATTTACACCAAAGTAGCCCTCGAATTTGTGCTACCAACTGCAAGAAGTACATTCATATTTCAGGTTCATTAAGAGGTCAATGAGAGATTCACATATTTAGGGAATACAGTCAAAATCAAATGAAATATATGAGCCAATGATTGTATACATGCAGGGGCAATACATAAGGGCAGTTCAACATGTCGCATCATACAAAGCACAATGGATTTTGGAAGTATATAAGGTAGCTTATTTATCATGTGGTTCTAGCTGTCAACAAAGTGCTACAATGTAAAGAAATGTTTGTGGGGTTTTTTTTCTATTAAAGGGCCTGTACCTGATTTTGAACCAGAACTGAGGAACATGCTTCAGAATGTTCTGTTCTTAGCCCCGCCCACTTACTGACAACGTCTCCGATTGGTTCAAATTGTCTCGTCCTGGCAGTTTTATGCTTATGGTTCTCACTGAGCAAAATGCTTTTAAAATATGCAATACTGTTTATTCTTTTCCCCTACAAATAGCTGCCCTTTTTCTGGAGTAGAAGTCAGGCACAGGACAGGCCCATTAACAAGCGCAACAAGGGGGAAAACTAATTGGATTTCAAGAGGTACAATGTGGTACTTTTTCTATACAGTAGCAATATGAAAGTGAATTTTACAAATGAATTTCAACTTTCGATTATAGGTCGAACTTTAAACTTAGGTCGAACTTTATATTATAGGTCCAAAACGACTGAATAGGCCAGTATGGCAGTTATGACTACCCTCCTATTCCCAAAGTGACAAAGTGCAAATGTACAAATGTAAATTATATAGTCCATGTTTTGTGTGTAGTATTAAAATCTGCTACATATTTCTTAAAACATGAATGGAACTGAAATAATACTTCTAGCAACATCCAACATTACTCTAAAGAAAAAATGTTAAAATAATAAATATATATGAACAAACATACAAAGTAAACTAAATAAAATTCAAAATGCTACTTAAACTAAAACAAATTATAATTTAGTGCAACAACTAAAGTATAAACAATACGATTAACAACTATGTTCTAATAAATAAAATAAAATGAGTTATAATGAGTTTTAAATGACTTTAAATTATAAATATTATAATAAAGATTGTGATTTGATAATAAACTTGTGCTTTTAAAGTACTGATAAAAAATATTTAAATATGTAAAACTGCATCAGGAACATTGTATGGTAATTTTAACAAAGTGGAATGTTAGATGGAATGTCACATTTATAGGTCCTTTGTCAAAACATTTCCTTGGCAGTCTGACTTCAACATAAAAACTACCTGGTTATTTTTGCATACGTTTTCTACTTCTATTAAAATCTCCGTGTAGCGCAGACTTCACTGTTTTGATGAAAAGGAATGTTAACTTATTGAAAGTTAAATTGCAGATAAAGTTATGTAAAAAGATAAGTTAAAAGTGTTTTTTTAATTGTATCTTTTTACCCGAACAGATTTGACAATGGCCGAGTTCGTAGTGGACTTTTTGGCAGATCTTCCCCCTTTCCCACATCTCCAGAGTCCCTGAAGGAGGCACTGTGTATGATTTGTGCTCTATGTCGCCCCCTATGCAGACGAGCGTTTAATCGACTCAGAGACGACTTCCTTTGTATCCCTCCCTTACTCTTCCCTGACCCGTCCTCTGCTGCCTCTGCTGGTGGGTTCAGGAGGCGTAGTGGATTGAGGTTGCCTTGGAGAACTCTGGGAAATCGCCAGCGCCCCCCAGTAGTGTTGCTGTTTTCGTTGTCAGACTCTGTGCCAGGAGAAGTGACCACACCTTCCTCGTGTAGACCAGCGACCAGCGGAGGGGGGAGGTACTGGATGGCCCGCCTCCCGCTGTAGTCTCGCGCTTCAGGATCTGCCTCCCAGTCCGACAGCAGCACGCGAACAGCCTTTAAATGGTAAAATGTTTAATGTCACTAAAGATAACGTAAATGTGCTGACTGTAAGAGCTGTTTTTGAGTTACATTGTAATTGTAATAATATTGACAAATATGATTATTTTGATATTTTCAACAGTTATTGCAATTATTGAGATTATTTTTGGGAATCCATCAAAAATTGTACCTGTAAGTGTGGTTGACTTTCATGTATTGTAACCACAAAAGTGCAGAAAACTTTACATCTCCAAACTCTAATTCTAAGAGTAACTAATCTGATAGTAATAGCATTAGTAACATTGGTAATGTAACATCTATTATGAGAAATACAAAGAGTAAAGTGGTAAAAGTTAGTGTTGTTTATCAGCTTCTCTAGTATTAGGTGTAGAATTACTGCACTTCCTGGAATGGAAATGCTTTTTGTGAGCAACCTCAACAGTCACAAAAGTCATGCACAACTGTGACAAATACAGTAGTGACAGAAAATTCCTTTGTTTTCATTATTAAATACGCCCAATTATCTGCTCCTGACTGCACATAAATAATTACCACAGTGTATTACTAAGTCAGGCTGGAGCAGAAGGAGAGTGATCATGCTTCAGTCCACTGACTCACTGTAACACTCGATCCCTATGCTTACACTCCCCCACCCATTACCCACCTGTACATGTCCGTGCATGGCTGCCAGGTGCAGAGGAGTATATCCAGCGCTCGATCTCACATTCACATTCACTGAAACATTGTTGTCTTTAGCGAAGGTTAGCAGCTGTGATATTAGATCATCCTTGCCCTGTTTAGCGGCCCAGTGCAGACAGGTGAAGCCGGTCACAAAGTCCTTCTTGGCCACTAAACTAGGCTCCACAGCCAGCAGTGGCTGTAGACTCTCCCATAGACCGTCGGACGCACACAGCATCCACTCATGCTCCAAGGGGTCAAGGGTCACTGAAGCACAGTCTTCATCTGTGTTTGAGGAGAGGATAGACGTGGAGTCGCCATCGCTCCTCATTGAGTCACGGAGACGAGAGCCTCGGTTTATAAGGGACCTGCGCACCTGCAAAAAAGAGATAATGTAACCACTGACAAAGGGAATGAAATTTCACTAATAATGTTACTAATAAGAAATATAAATTCTTTAAAAAAAAGGACTGGAAGTTCATGGGGTTGACTACTGCATCAAAACTTCCTCTTTTATGGTTTGTATATTTGTGGTAAGAGATCAACATAACAGCAGCAGATCATCCTTGAGGGTCATGTGTCCCACAGATGAGCAACTGTACAACTTAAGAAACTGAAAATAAAGCATACAGTGTGATAATAACAGGTAATAATGTCATAATGCCTATTTATGAGCAGAACTGACTCTTAAACATAGAAAATCCTGTTAGAAAAGCTCGGCAGACGCTTAGCCTCTAAAACCGCTGACCTGCTGTAAAATTTAAACAGCGTGTAATCAATAAGTACCGAATTTGACTGACAAATGTGACCTCAAAGGTCATGAGGAGGTGAATGCATCAGATGAAGTCTTATGACTTTCACAAGTGGCCTTAAGGCATGCAAGTCTATACAAAATAAAAAACAAACTGAACAAAATGATGGAGCAGTAAAAGCAGAACTAAAACTATATTATTTTCTAAATGGGTTGGCCTGGAATCTATCTAAAAATACTGGTTGCTAAATTGCCGTTCTTATTGCAGGTGCTCATTTTGTCTACAGTATTTTAACTGATCTTTAATTGAAATGATAAGCACATGATGCTCACAGAGAGGAAAAAAAAAACATATAAAACCTTACGTGTGCCTTACTGTACCTGTGGAGAGCTGTTCATCATGAGCTCTATGAAGTTCCTGCGACTCCCTTTAGGCGTGTGAATGTCCCCGATGGTCTCCAGGCCCTCCAGAGTGCTGTCCTCAGATAAACAGCTGGTGAGGATGGCGCGCTGGGAACCTTTGGACACTCTGCGCAGGGCCCTCAGCTGCTGACTGTGGGCACCGGCCGCATGCACCTGCTCCAGGTCGGACGCCCCGATGACAGGGGCTGACTCCCGCCTCCTCCTGTCTCTCAGCCTCACCTCCCCAGCCCCGCCCCCAGAGGCAGGGGTGCCATGTCTGTGGTTTTGGGTTTGGGGCAGAGTAGCAGGTTGCTTGTTGCCGTTGGATTCTTTAGCATTGTCAAGAGGATCTGCAGGTGGACTTGATGCTTCTATGGAAAACAAAGAACATAATAAACAACTGGAATGTAATTGATAAATGACTCTTGATTTTCTAACTTTCTGTTGATTAAATTGACAATTTTGAAGCTCTGTGAAGCAACTGCGGCTGTGATTTCAGTTCTACAAAAATGTATTTTTTCTTTCTTTTTTTCCTTTTTACTACCAACTGGGCATGTTTATTACTCCATGAGTGATGCACAGTGAAGCAGGCTCCCATAGAGTAGGGCCTATCATGACTGTCTAGTTACATTGCTAGAGGGGTTTTAAAAGTAGGGCAGCAAAATACAAGCTACAACAGTAACCTAATTCAAAGTGCAATGAAAAAAGAGAAAAAAACTCTTATTATAAACGATAATACAATGTTTAAGCTTATTTTAGAGGTTATTCTAGGTAAGAGTTATGTATCTTTAATTACTTGGCTACAAATACATGACTATGCCTAAGCTAAAGCAGTATACTTTGGGCTGAAGCAGCAATCTTCTCTAAAGATCAGTGAACTAAATAGTCTGTAATCACATTCTGACTCACCTGTTTGCTGTTTGTTGTCGGGGTTGCCATTGACAAAGTGAATATTCCCATTGCATTCTGAATGAGGCTGGCCGTGCACAACCGAGCCTGAACGCATCACCTCCTCGTCGCTGTTTTCGTTGTTTAGAAGCACAAATTTGTCCCCATCTTCGACTTTCACGGACCCCACGGTGTCCACGATCCTCCTCACCATCGTCCGCCTCTCCTCGGCTTCTTGTGACTCATTCTCCGCACAATCTGATAGGAAATGATCGATCAGCTCCATCAGCTGGACCCTCCCTCCATGCTCCTTTAGGTATTCCCGCACGGCTTGCTCTGTGCATTGGGATGTCATGCTTTTCTAAGGAGAAAAATACCAAACGTCAAACAAAGACGTGTCAAAATATCGTTGTTTTCACGTAGCTGCCATTCCCTCGTTTTGGTGACGGCATGACAGCATCTTCATCCTCGGCCTCCCTCCTCCTCCTCCTCCTCTTTTGCTCTCCTCCTCTGTGGGAAAAACCAGTGTTATGTGCGTGTACAGTGACCACAGGTAGAGGGCGCTAAACCACTAACAAAGCGGGTGGACCTTTATTAAGAAATATATTTTTAAAAGGAACACAATCTCAACACGCGTATTTCCCTCAAACAGTGATGCCAAAATAGGTCTATGATGTATTTATTATTTTTGGCAGATTTTTTAAATGCTCATCTTAAAGAAGTGAAAGAATGAAGGGACCGTACCATTATAGTGTGAAAAAGGGGTCATTTGAGAAGTTATATCGTTAAAAAGTTTCGAAATTTGAGACTGAACTATAGTGTACTGACTATTTGTAAATATGTATAGTTTCAATTCACATTTTGAAAATATTGTTGATAAAGCCCTTAGAAGTAATAAAATCCAATCCGACCTCTTTCTCTGTTGTGGAGTGGTACGGTCTGTCCAGTTGTCGACGCTAGACAGTGGGGCGGTCTGTGAGGGTTTTCAAAGAAAGATTTTTTTACTTTGTTATAAGTTTGATTTTGTTTTATTCATTCAGTATCACAAGTGTATAAACCATGGCTTCCTCAGATGTCGCTCGCCAACCGGTATGTGCTTCTATTTAATAGTTTCTTACAGAGTTTCCACAACATTCATGGTATTCCAGGGAGTGTCCAATGCTAATGTTGGGTTAGCCGCAGCTAGCCGAGATTGAAATAGTTTTGTGTTATGATGAATATATCCAAAACAACCGTATCACTCATCTAGTCAAATACCTGTCATACGAAAATACTTTTCTGGATTTCTACATTCTAGGTTTTACCAACTGACTAAGAAATTATCTCAAACAAAGATCTAAAACCTTTTCCCAACGAATTACTGTATAGTATCTATTTGTCATTTGCAACAGTTCATTGCTTGTTAGCATTGCAGGTAAGTTTCTTTGGAGCCAATCAGACAATTATGATCAATCAATTTGTTATTTGTTAATTTAATTATGAATGCGTCACTCATTTATTGTATTATTCAGTAAGAACCCTGAAAGAAAAAAAAAAAATGTATTTTTACATAAGTACATGTATCAGAATGTTTAGACTGCTCCTGTAAATTAATTCCAAGACTTTTGTGTGATGAGGGCTTAATTCTAATAGAATTGTTTGGTATTTATGTCTTATTCTGTGTTTTGTCTCCAGGATAAGAACATTCGCCCCCTGAACTTGGCTGGTCATGTGGGCTTTGACAGTCTCCCTGATCAACTGGTCAACAAGTCTATTTGCCAGGGATTCTGCTTTAACATACTCTGCATTGGTACAGCATTACATAAACAAAGTTTAACTTTATTGATTCTGAACCAAAATTGACCGATTACTGTATTGACGCAGGTGAAACTGGTATCGGCAAGTCCACTTTGATGGACACTCTTTTTAACACAAATTTTGAGAACTTTGAGTCTTCGCACTTTGAGCCTCAGGTGAAGCTCCGCGCTCAAACCTACGACCTACAGGAGAGTAACGTTCGCCTGCGCCTCACTGTGGTCAACACTGTGGGGTTTGGGGACCAGATGAACAAACAGGAGAGGTGGGACTGTAGTTGTTATTCCTTGTATGACTGCATGTAATATGTGGAAGATGTTGATATATGTATACCTTTGTTGTATAATATTTTTTCTATTATTGATTCATAATTAATAATAGAAAAACCACTCATTGCATATCAATGACAACTAAGTGTATGTTTTTGTCTTTTTTATGAATAAATAAAAATACCTTCAATATGAATGTCCTGAATATAAATAATAAAGACTTTTAATCATTAATCAAAAGTCAGACAATTGGCTGTGGACCTCTTGAGGATATCATCAACAATTAGAAGAAGCTCAGTCTCAATTAACATTTAATACACTGCTCAGCCGCAGCCCTTACTCAAAGTCACCTTCCTCACCTAACTTGATGCATGATCTGTTCACTTCCTCCAACCTTACACATTTTGTGTGTTTCAAGGACAAAAAAAATAAGCCTACCCAGTATGAATTATTTTTTTTTTACATGCGTTTTTTCATTTAATGTGATGAACTGAAGTGTATTGTTTTGTCTGTTACAGTTACCAGCCGGTGGTGGACTACATCGACAGACAGTTTGAGAGTTATTTGCAGGAGGAGCTGAAGATCAAACGCTCACTGCACAACTACCACGACTCGCGTGTCCATGCATGCCTCTACTTCATCTCCCCCTCGGGACACTCACTCAAATCTCTGGACCTGGTCACCATGAAGAAACTGGACAGCAAGGTATAATTCAGAAAAAATATTTTCCACACATAATTAAAAGGTTTCTTGAAATATCTAACCACCATCTCACAGGCAAAGATTGACCTGAAATGAATTTTGCTTATCTGCACATAAATCTTTTCATGGTTTTAAATCTTCGTTATTGTAAAGCTATTTGAAAAAAATAATAATGATTATAATAATAAGCAAAATAGTTCTGTATTTACTGTTTTTAAATAATACAATTGTTGTGATTATATCTGAGAACTTATTTTCTTATTCAAGCTAAAAAGAAAGTCTCTTAGTCTCTTTAGTTTTCTTTCATTTGTTTTTGCATGTAAGAGATTTATTTCCCTAGTTCCTAGTTTAGGCCTCTCTCTGTGGCTGTCTCACCTCTTGGTGTTTTAATGGTTAGTCAAGCCTTTCCCATTCTTTCTTTTCTCTCTCAATGTCTCTCTTTCTCTTGCTCTTTTTTTCTTCTTTTCTCTCTATTCTCCTTCTCTTTCTCCATATCTCTTTCTGTTTTTCTTCCAGTCCTTCCTCCTTCTCTTTTTCCTGTTTCTCCCCTTCTCTCTTCTCTCTGTTTCTGCCTCTCTTTCTCTCCCTCTCTCTGTCCCTCTCTTCCTTATCTCTCCCTCTCTCCCTCACCCAATAGCCACAGACTTTCCCAGGCTCTGTGTGTAGCCACTTGTGTCCATTGGTGCCGCTGTGTGATTTCAGTGTCAGTATAACCCTGGATTTGCGTGTGAAAAGAGCGGAAAAAACAGTGGAATGCCGTAATCACTTCGCGCATACACTTCTCCACTTTACCGTAGTTGCCCCTTTTGTTTCATTTACCGTTATAGTGAATGTGCTAGCTTGACAGAAAACACCCATTTCTCTATTAGATTTAGTGCGGTGCTTTTTGTATGTTGTGTGCTTGTGGCTGGATGTGTGGTCGGCATAGAAACTCCAATAGTGACAAGGGCCCATTCCAGTGCTGTCTTTGGCATGACGAGATGGCAGACACTGAGGAGGAATGTAGCGGTGAATGCCAGAAATAACATGGCTGCAGATTATGTAGCTTCAGAGCAGTTAAATTAGGACCAGAAACTATCATTAGACCAATGTTATAACAACTGTTGTTTTGTGCTTGTTTGATGTTAAAATGTTATGTTCAGGGTAGGCTGTTGTTGAACATGATGGACATACAGTCAGGTTTTGAGTGCATTTAAAAGCACTCTTATCATATGTCACATCACATTATCTGCATGTTTGTTTCTTCCTATTTCATGTATATAACAGTTTAAAAAAAGTTGGGTTGCCAAATTGTTACTTGGCTTAGCCAATTTATTCTATTTACAATGGCATTTATGTTCTTAGAAGACTATTGAAAAGGAGGTCCCTTTTCTTTTGAGGTGATTAATTTGCTGTGAGGTTTTGTGGTGTTGACCAAAGCTCTGAAAGCTTTTGGTCTCAATCAGTTAATTAGCTTCACCTCTTACTGACTCCCAATAATAACATCTGAGGTTTCTTAAGGATTACCGTAGTTATTTAACACCAGATAAAAAAAACATTGTATTTCTGGATAGATAATTATGGTTTGTACATTTTTTGTTCAAAAAGCCAAGATTTGGATAAATAATAGCATGTGATTGTAAAAGTATTTTTGTCACAGTATTGTAAAACTATTGTGATACTATGCCTAGAATTAAAAAGGAAAAAGAAGGCACCTTTTGAAACCAAATATATTGCTATTGTCTTACGCTCCTTTGAGATTGTATGATGTGTTTTCTGCAGGTGAACATCATCCCAGTGATTGCCAAAGCGGACACCATCAGTAAGAGCGAACTGCACAAGTTTAAGATCAAAATCATGAGTGAACTTGTCAGTAACGGAGTCCAGATCTACCAGTTCCCCATCGATGACGAGACAGTGGCCAAAGTCAACACCTCCATGAATGTAAGTCAGCAGAAAGTGTTTCTACAGAGGTGGTCGTAGCACTCCAAATATTTCATATGACGTTTCCCACAGGTTTATACTGAGACTTTGGTTTCAAAAGCTACTCTTTATTCTGATCAAATAGGAATAAATGTCACCGTTACTGATTTAAAAAGCACTGTTTACAGATTAAATATAATTATTCTATGTGTTTATGACAATATTACAATATCATTTGTATTATCAGTTTCAGGTAACACCTTGTCTCATCTCATAATTGCAAACACTGAAATGTACTTTGGTATACAGCTTCTGCAAATACTTTCCC
>KN489776.1:11627-31591 GCA_000787155.1 Scartelaos histophorus
CCCTACTGCTTCAATGTTCCTGATATTATTAGTGCTATTAGTGCTCTTGCCACTATCACTTTTTTCAGTTTATGTTCTTTCTTTTCTTTAAAATAGTGCCAAGGTGTAAATGTTCAACTGATGCCATTGTGTGTTTCAGGGTCATTTGCCATTTGCTGTAGTAGGAAGTACAGAGGAAGTGATGGTCGGAAATAAAATGGTGAAGGCCCGTCAGTATCCTTGGGGCATAGTACAAGGTAAGTGTATAGTTTACTCAGTAATCATATAAATCAATAAACAGTATGAATGTGGTGTATGTGATTTTGTTTATTACAGTAACTGCATTATTTTATACCTTTTAACAAACAATAAATGCCAGCACAGCAGGAAAAAAATGTCAACATTTCAACTAGATTTTATTGGTGTATTCCTTTTTCTATGTGTAATGGAGCGTAATGTGTTTCCCAGTTGAGAACGAGAGCCACTGTGATTTCATGAAGCTGAGGGAGATGCTGATCTGTGTGAACATGGAGGACCTGAGAGAGCAGACTCACACCAGACACTACGAGCTCTACAGACGCTGCAAACTGGAGGAGATGGGCTTCAAGGACACAGATCCTGAGTGCAAGCCTGTCAGGTACCAGAACACTGTTATGTTACTTTGAATTTACTTGCTTCTTTAGGTTTCTGTTAAGCTTATTAGTATAGTGCAGTTTATTCACAAGAAAATTGTAAGAAAGAAAAGCACATTAAAATATCAACAATAAGTCAGTAAAAAACAAATAGTTGTGATAAAATTAACTTTAAAGGCCAAGAGAGCTGTCAAAAAAATGTATTTGTACAACTAGATAGAAACATTTTGAGCCTGGATTTGAACATTGTCAGAGTATTGGCCTGTCTCACATCTCCAACTAAAACTCTGAAAACCGCATGTTTGAATATCTCTAGAATAAAGTCAGCAACTGTCACTGCAAGTTCAGCAATATTTTTTTAGAAGTGACATAAAAAAGGCACAGATTCAAGTAAATGTATTTCCTTGTGTGTGTGTTAAGTTTGCAGGAAACATATGAAGCGAAGCGGCAGGAGTTCCTGTTGGAGCTGCAGAGGAGAGAGGACGAGATGAGACAGATGTTTGTGCAGAGGGTCAAGGAGAAGGAGGCGGAGCTGAAAGACGCTGAGAGAGAGGTACTGTTCTACTGTGGGCTTTCATTAACTGACTGATTTTATACATAACTCTGCTTGTATTATAAGAGCTAACACAATGTTGAGTGAAGTGTAGAAGTGTTCTTTCAAATCTGAACTTTATCAAACTGTCAAATAAAAGGTCCTAAGGCTAAAACAAAATGAACTTCAATTACATTTTATGGTGGAGAGTCCTTCAAATGCTTTTCTTCATGTCTGGAATGCTTCACATTAAACCATTCTATCTGCATGGAGACCAACCCAGACCAAGTTACAGGTCAGATCTATGGAGAGGCAATCCCGCTCACAGTGAGAATACCCGTTTTCATTGGTATTTTCGAGGTATAAAATCATCTCTAATTGAATAACTGTAACGTGTAGAGATGTTTAATGCCATACCATGGAACATTAAAAGCAGGCAGACTAATGACATATCTATAGAAGCAAAAAGATGAGGGAACACAACCGAAAAGTTACAGAGTGCACCTTTAAGTCCTCTGTAAAGACGTAACAGTACATCCGTTTATATTTAATAATTGAGAAGAGAGAAAGAGAATATGTCCCGAGTACCACCAGGTCTAAACCCAAACCGTATCGGGATACGCATGATCTAAAATGACACTAACTCATGGATAAAGTAGTTCTACCCTGATTAAAAGGAGGTTTCACGCATATATTACTTAATATTCAAACTGCAGAGTGCATGAACCGTAAAGCTCCTTTCTTACGTTTTCCATGTCTCTTGTCGTAGCTTCAGAGCCGTTTTGAGCAGCTAAAGCGACTCCACGCAGACGAAAAGGCGGCTCTGGAGGATAAGAAGAAGACTCTGGAGGAGGACCAGGTCTCATTCAGTAAAAGACGTGCCGCGGCTCAGCTCCTGCAGGGACAGAGCCTCACAGCCAACGGCAAAAAAGACAAGGACCGCAAGAAGTAAGACCCACATTACTCACAATAACACACTAACTTTGGTCTGGGGCTTCATCCAGTGTAAAACTGAAATGATGAATGCTCAAAGGGAGAAGTTTTTTTTGTAGCTTTAGTAAGAAGTGTAGAAATAGAGGATAGCAAATAAAGAAACATTTCTCAAGCTTTTCCAAAATATAAATACTGCCATCTAGTGGTAATGTCATTGCAAAACTTTCTTCCTAACAAATAATAAAAAAAGGTTATTATTTAATGCACTTTACATTACATTATATTACATGGTCGATTGTTTACTTTAATTAGGTAAGTACAGTTCAATTTAGTGTAATGATCACAGTTTAAGTTTTTACATGGTTTCTTGTTTTTATCTTTTATCTATTTTTTGTTAATGTTAATGTTTTATTTCCAATTATTAAGTAAAATAACCTTTATGAGGACTGATTTATGTATTTATTTATTTTTTTGTGTTGAACTAAGTATAATGTTTCTTTTGTTTCAGCTCTGGCTTCATGTAAAGACCTGAATAAACCTGAACCGAACAGCAACAGTCACCAGCAATGACTTTATTTTTGCGCCAAAGTTAAGTCCAAGAAGTATGTGGACTCCTCCTGTGTCATTTGTCTTCTGCTTTGTGGGTTTTTATGTTTTAATATTGTGTATTTATCCTTCCTTTTTATATATAACAGTTTATACTTTTTTTTCTTTTTGTTTACCTCCTTAACTTTATGTACAAAGAGGGACATCTTAGCAGACTCAGCCTCACAGCCACTGCACTACACTCATGTTAAACACACAGGGGCATTTTAAAGACTCCTGCACAATAAAAAGGGACCTGCTGTTTTCATGTACACAAAATCTGTAATTTAATCTAAATTTTCTATTATTTTTACAAGGCATTTTAATCTTCTCATTACTTCCTTAATATCACGATTTCCTTGACAGTGATTTTTTTTTTAAACCATGGGAATATAATGAATTTGCTACAACAAAACTGTAATTGCATTTAAGCCTTCATGCATTTTGAGGATATATTGTGGCCATTATAGGAGAAGTGGATAATGTTTTCAAAGGGAATGTTTAATACAAAAATCAACAGTAATAATAATGGGACTCTGGCTTTGTCTGCCATAGGTACATGTTACAGAAGATATTTATATGTACAATGTTTACTCTGTCACACTGCCAGCCAACAGGAACAATGAGCGTATTCAAGTGTATGTTATCCTTTTATATAAACTATTGAGTGTTTTACATAATAGTATTTTCTGCACAACCAAAAACACTACTTTGTCTAGTTCAATGTGATATCACCTAAACTACAACTCAAAGCACAGCCAAGTTTCTGAACACTAGTTTTGTTAGTGCCTTATTAATAGTATGATACTCACTCGTAAATGCAGTTAATCTGACCTGTGCCTCATGATACACTTGTGTTTAAGGAAACAACAGTGTTATTTGGGAGTGTTTTTATTCTTTCTAAATAAATCCTGTATTTTTGACAAGATGCCTGTCCTTGTTTGTGATTTAGGAGGATGTAGTAGCAGCTTGAGTAGAAAAATAATGTTTACACGTATTCAGCAGAGCACTATTCGTTAAAGCAGCACTATGTCAATTTTCTGGTGGAGGGTTTAATGCAGTAAGATCATGTGGATCTTTTTACATCGCCTTCATTATGCTCCCATATAAAGGTGTAGGTCAGATCTTTGGAAAGGAAACACAGTTAACAGTAAAACTACAAATGAGCAAAAACACTTGTAACTGAATAAATGCAAGATTTATTTAATGCCACACTGTGAAACAGGCTAAGCCATTACATGACTATGAAACAAGTGCATGGCAGATCCATCACCAAGTTACATAGTGCACCTTTAATTGAATATTTTGTCTAAATGTATAATTGTTTTGTGATTTCCTCTTTATTTCTTTTTAAACAAGATCTGTGTTACGTGTGTGTGCTCTTTTTGCTGTGATATTTGCTTGGTCTTTTATTTCACTGTTATGCAAATTCATTCCACTATTATGCAAATATAGACTTGGGCAATTAGATTTTATACTGTAGATTCTCAAGATGTTTTAATATAATATGAATTCTGCCATTTGCTCACAGCCATTTCAGCAACTGTTGGTGGAGCCTTATTATGTTGCTATATTTGAACAGAGTACACAGAGGGACTACCCAGCTAAGGCTGTTTGGAGGTCATGACGAGTGCAACGTTGCCCCCTTCAGGTTTGGCTTTCTTTCAACTGACTGGGAGCTAAAACAGCTCACTGATAGACAGACAGGTAGACAGGTGGCGGGTACAGAGGAGAGAGGGGAGCGTGTGCTGGAGCTGCTGGGCTCCCTGAGGCACACTGACGCACCTGGCTGCTCCGCTTGGAAACAGGACGTCATAAGGTAAACCAGTGTAAAACTCTGACATGTTTAGCGCCTCTATGGGAGCTCCACATTCTGGTCAGTGATTTTTCTTTCTGAAGTAAATACTGTTCATAGGAGATTGTTGAATTTCAGATGACGTCACAAGATTGCATTAGAACTGAGATGTGGGCTATTTAGAAGTAGCACTGCACATTTTGTGGTGTTGCTGCAGATTAAAATGGCTCATGTGCATTTATTTTTGTATTATCTGATTGTATTTTTAATACATAGCCCTACATATCAAATTTGCAGCAGCAATGGCCCAAAATCCTTTGTTCTAGTTACATACATTTGTGTCATTATAATGCATTGGAGTATTTCTTCTACATTCCCTTTACATTGAGAACACAGGGTGTCCTCCTCTTGCCTTGTGCCCTTGTCCCGTGCGAAGTCACTCTAAATGCAAATGGAGCAGATGAGTGGAGACAGAGGCACTGCTGGAGATCAGGCTGTCATTTAACAGAGTCCTGCTGCATCAACAATTACACTCTTCACTCCTCAGACTGTGTAAGTCTAACCCTGCACACAGGGACATACAACTGAGACTAAACTTAAAGATGGTTCTGAGTTTTACTGAAGTAGAGCACAGCAGTGGTCCACTGCTTCTAACAGGCTGCTGTAAGTGCTGCCTTGAAGAAGAATAGGTCACATTTAACTACCTAATTATTATTGGCAAAATTACACCAGCCACTTTTTTGTACTTTTCCAGGTATTCAAAAGGAACAGTCACAGATGTTGGACTTGATCATAGTACCTAGCTCTTACAAATGGCTATATTTCTGTTTATTATTTATTATAAGTCTGCATAGTAAACATATCATCCTTCTAGTCTAGCTCTGATCTCCACTCAATATGGTTTTCATTATTATACTGTTTGACTTCTGCTGATACAGCTCCAGATGTTCTACTGTAAGGAACCATTCATACTATTGACTATTAAAATATTAGTTATAATGATTATGGTGAAGGTACTGTAATTATGGTGATTCATGTGGAAGCTGTGAAAGCATTTACAATTCATAAAACACGATCCTAATCGGATTATTGCAATATAATTCAGGCGCAAATAGGAGAAAACAGACAAAATCTTAGTTAAAACAAAGGCATTTATTGCGAATGCACTTGACATTAAAAAACAATCAAATCAACCACGGCTCATCAGTACAAGACGATGTAATGACCACATGGTAGAAAGAGCATGACTTCAGCGGCACAAAAGGCCTATAAATATTCTGCACAATATAGAATCATTATATATACTTTTGACTCTTTCAGCTCCACTTTCACAGCCAAACCCCGTCCAGTCCCTGTGCAGGATCAAAGTCCACAGCACATGTCCATAAAATTGAGTATTTATGTAAAAAGCTACAGAGGCCCCGCCCACTTGATCCCCCCATTCACACACAACACTCACACGCACGCATCAGTATCCATAGGACCAAATATAACATCTAATTCAAGATGGTAAAGGTTCTGGCTTCCTGGAGGGAACAGAGATTTAAAGAAACAGTATTATGATTATTTAGGTTGGTTTTGGTTATGATTATTATGCTAGTTATTGTCTAGCATTGATCATTCTATTGGTGTGCTCTGCCTCAGCAAAAATGTGGCATTAATTGGAAATAAACAAAAAAACATACAAAAACCCAACATTTAGTTAAATTTTGACATATTTAAATTTGTATAATACCCATTAATAACCATATTAAAGTCCCTATAAATCTGACAACTCACTAAAACAATGTTATGTCCTGGTTTTGAAAATACGACAAAACAAGGTGAAAATCTGTAACCGAAACATTGCAGAGAAGTAGTATTTACAACCAGGAAGCCGAGACCAGTGACAAGCATTTGAACATCACCAAGGAAACAGAAAACAAATGTCTGATCGGCGCTTCAAGTTATTTTACATAAAGTGAACACTGTGCCACCGTGGTTAGGTTCCTGATGTTGTAAACTCCCTCACAGCATAGACCTCAACACAAAAAACGACATTTCTGAATATTCAAAATACAAATCAATACGATGAGTCCTGGCTAAATTTGAATACTGAGTTGTGATCTGCTGGTTTGTGCCTAAAGATCTAACAGGACACTGAAAGACACACATAAAAGCCAAGTTGTTTCACCAGGACAAAAGACGAAACTGCTCCTATAGTAAACAGTGTATGTTGGCGTTTGTAGGCACTAGGGTCTGACTGACAGCTTTCAAAGGCAAGATTGATTCATACATCCATTATTAAGTGGAAGAAAAGTAATACATTTAGTAAGTCAGTACTCCTGTATCAAGAAATATACAAGCATTTATCTTATGTGAAGTGTATTTTTATTGCTCCAGTTTCTGAAGAATATTATCATTTATTTTTCCCATAGACTTTCAGTTCAAAAGCCAACGAGCTACGTGCTAACTAATATCCATAATGCAATTGTTTTAAGCCAAAAACAAAGCACGTTCTGCCAAATGGTTTATAAAGTGGTTAGTGGTTTGTAAAGTTTCAGAAACAGATTTTAAATAACATGACAGGTCTTGTGGTCATTAGTGCATTGCAGATTTTAACTTTTAACGTTATTTTCTGGGGAAAAATGACATTTATTTCCAGAACGGGGCACTTTTGAGCTCCATAATGCAGCTCAATAGTTGGGGCATTTCAGGTTCACATTACTGTTGTGTCTTTAGGCAAGACATCTCACCCCTCTTGCTTTTATGAATGCTTTAGTGTTATTGTGTGGTGGTGGTGTCATATAGTTTTTCCAGTTTATGAGGAAGTAAATACTGGATTTTTTTCACAACGAGTACTGAGTCTTACACTTTAAACTTTAATTTGTTTATGCACTCCCGGGATGAATACGTGAAAGGCACACTTTGCAATTTTTTGTGTGGGGGGAGCCTATCGTGCTTATCTTCATGCATCTTCATTGCTTTGACTACAGTATTCCACAGTATTGGCATTAAACATCCATATTTCTAGGTGTGACCACTAAGTTTCTGGTCAGTGGAGAGTAAGAATGCACGAATAAATTGATGATGGTAAGTTTAATGCCATACTGTGCAACATTCCTGACAAAGAAATAAGATATCCATGGAAATAAACAGGCACCCCAACAGAAAAGTTGCATAGGTACCTTTACGAAAACATTTAAAAACAGAATTGCACAATCAGTCAGTCTAGCCCTAGTCGTCTAGTGGCTTTTGGTTGTTCAGATGCACAGGATTACCCATGATGCACTGCAGGGAGATGAGCTGATTAATCCCCCTCTCTCTATAATCATGTGTGAGTATTTACTTGGTCCAGTCGCTCTCTGCTTTTGTCCCTTCACAGCTTTAACACAGTTTGAACAGATTTCCCCAAAAAAAACACACCCTACAAATCTCTTGAGCTTTTAGCGACTTAAAGTTAATACCATCACAGTTGTCTTTTGCTTTCAGTTCAAGGTAAACACTCAAAAGGCAGTATAAACACTTTTTTTTTTACATTACTCCCACTGTTGTTACTTGGTTTATAAAGCCATCAGCCAAAAGAATATGACCACTGACAAAAAAGCAGGGCTCATTTTGTATTTTTAACGTAAAATCAACTCTATTCATAGGTTTCAGCTTCCTGTTTGACATTTTCTCAATTTTCATAACTTGTAGAATTATTAATTACTATGGCAACGGTGCAACAGTTTTGTTCTGAAACCCGTGGATAGCGTGGATTTAAGTTACGCCTGATTATTGTATATTGTTCTAAAAATCTTTTGTGCTAAAGTAATGCTTATTTGTGTTATTTTCCTGTGCTTTTATTCTGAAAATGTGTGTTTTTTCGTTAGCATCTTGAACATTGTCTAGCTATCTCGTTATCATTACCAACTGTATTATTAAGGCTGTCTTTATTGATGTCATTATTTCTCTATGTGTGAGGACAGAAAGTTTTTTTGACTGATAATATTTTTCTGACTCTGAAGTATCCACAATAGCAGACAGCATGGATGAGTTTGGTGGGAAACTAGACAAGCCTTCAACATGTACAGAAATAGCTGGAGATGAGCGATACATGTTGTGCCAATATCTTCAAAAAGTCATGAAATCTTACAAATACAGTACCAAATCTTAGACAAATAACACAAATACTTTGAAACTAGACATACAGCAAAAAATTGGCAATTTTTTTTCAAAGTGCCTTTTTGTATAAAATGTTTGGCGCAACTTTCACTGTCTTGGGACATTAGGTAGGCTTGTTTGTGAAATGGTCATATTTAAATAAAGAAAATTATTAAAAAACAAAACATAAATTACTCAAAAACATCTAGCCAAATTGACATATAAAACATAATGCTACATGCACTATTATTACTTATTTAAAAATTGTAAACTTAACATGGCGATGTGCTTACAATGAGTCAAAATTCCTTTCATGTTTTCTTATCAACAATAAAGCACCCATATTCAAGTTGTGAGGTCTCGGTCCGAAGTTTTTGTGCTAGGTTTTGCTGGTGGATAGATGTCTTATAGAGGAGAGTTAATAGGCAGCCTGCGTCTCTCTCTGTGCTTCTCAGTAGTCTCACACACAGTCTAATAAATGCCCTCTGAACTTTGACCTTTGAACCCAGCATCGTCTGCAGTTAAATGACCCCAAAGCTGCCATGCTCAGAGTGTAGGAGGGTCGATTCAAGACAGGCCCAGCGCTGATCAGTGGGATCAAAACTGGTTTCTAAAAACTGCTTCCCATTTTGTCAGCCTGAATGTAGCTATGCACTCAAGAAGGCTCTGTAAAAATCAAGATTTAATGTCACTGGATTGTTAAGTGTGACTTCATCACAGCTTGTTTTGGTCGTCAGACACAAACAGCAGAAACAGAGGCTTCGTGATGAGTTAAAAACATATCCGGGAATAACAACTGCTTTATGATAAATTATAAAAGTAGGTGGTTGTGCTTTAGAATAAAATGTGTCATTTTAGCATTTTTATTTTAGGGCTTGACTGAATCTGGTTCATTTTGTGGTGTTTTAAATTTTAAATTGTTCTTACTTAAAGCCCTAGAGCAACTTGAAATCTGCCAAAATGTCATTAGCCTGAGCCTGGAATTTCACTGGATCCAGAAATAGTCAATATAAGAGAGATGACCGGATCACTTAACACTCACATACTTTAGGAGCCTGTCATGTGAGAGTTTAGTATATCCAGGATTTATTATATAAAAAATATGTGCTTGACCACTTCATTTTAGGTCACTATGTGTCAATAAGAGACAAATCCTCAGTTTTAGATGAAGGAGTTAAAAAGATAAGGCATTTACCCCTAACTACATACATTTATCTTTTGGTCTTTTATAGCATTGTACACAAACCAGTGGTGTGCAAAATTATAATTATATTATTTCATTATTTCATTATTTCAGCGTTTCAATAGAGACTTGCTTTATTTTGTCTAACTTGGCAACAGTAGCCTTGGAAGGCTGATTCAGAATGAATGTCTCTGTAAAGCCTTTTGCACTTTTCTCACTATCACTCCACACTGCATTTCCAGAAACCAGCCCTGATCCCGCATGTGCACTGGTCTAATTGTCCTCTGATTGAGTCATTGTCCACACTGTTCACTTCAGAAACTCTCCACAAAGCTGCCAGGGAACAGGCCTGTCTGTCCATTCCTCTGCAGAGTGCCTTTGTACCAACCATCCTCGCGTTTCTTATGCACAAAAACCACATCGCCCTCCCGAAGCTCGATCTCCGCCTCACTTTGGGGAGGGTATGGGACCACCACACGATACCTGCCAAAACAAAGGGGCTTTTAGCAAATTCAGATGCGCCCAACATGGAGCCCTGTGGAACTCTTTTTAACCAATGATGTGACTGTGAATAGATAAAAGTAAATTTTGGCTGTTTACAGCAAATTTAAAACATACTTTTTATTGAACACAAAGCATGGAGTTCATGGTGTTCAAAAGAGGCACTTAAATAGATAATGAGGTAACCACAATTTCTATGAGATGAAAAGAAAACGTAATCATGAAAACATAATTATGCCCAAAATTATGTGTAATTATGTAGATGGGTCTATGCAAATGTTAAAACAGACATTTTATTTTTACTTTTTCAATTTACAATGTCAGGTCTGCATAAATCTATCTTAACATTTATATTAATCATTTTTAGTGTTTTTTTAAGTACATGAATTGACTACGACCTTAAAAAATGTCAAGTGGTGCAACCACTAAATAACCTTAAAATTGTTTGTATTGAATTGTTTTATTTTAACACAGTTGAGATACACAGTTGAGATATTTATCCGTTCCGAGTAATATAAACATAACACTGATATTTGAAAATATGAAAACATGATATTTGTTTGAATATTATGGGAAATATCTATTCAAGAATGCTGAAATTTCATGTGGGACTAGAAAACACTTTAAAAACATGCCAAAAAAGAATGAAAAATAAATCTGATTAGATTTAGCGTAAATCAGTAGTTAAGGTAGGACAGTCGCGCCACATGACATTTTAACACTTAACACAGTTATTCTGCACAAAACATGCAGAATAACTAATGATTTTGGGAAAAAAATAGATTTAGTTCCATGGAGGTCAGAGGTACTATAGATGTGTGGGAAATTATTATGAAATTTGAACCTTTTTAACTGTATAAACTGAAGTCACTAAAACAACAGTCATTCATTATTCTGAGCCCATGGATATTCATTATAAGCATGTGTGTTGCACGCACCTCTCTCGGGACAGGGGTTTGGGCTCCGGCCGCAGAACCATTAGAGCATTGCCGGTGCGCGTTGCCGGGGGCGACATAGGGAAATTTGTATCCAAGGAACCGGACTTCCTGTGCAATGGCTCCAGACCGATGGCCCCGATGTCAGTTTCAATAGGACAAGAACCTGCCCTGCCCTGCAGGTGCACAGCAGGCTCAGCATCATTGTGAAAATAAACATGTCATGTCACAATTGTCCATTTTAATTATAACTGGAGCAGTCATTCCTTGAAGATACACTAAGATAGACTAAGCAACGTTTCTGGTGAATGAACTACTTGTTCTAATTTGTATCTATGGAGACAAACAGGCAGCACCACCAAGACAAGCTACAGAAAAGATCTGTGGAGAGGCAAGCCCAGGGATGGTAATAATGCATGTTTATCAGGAAATTTTTGTTGAATAAAAAAATCTATAATTGAAAAAAATGCAAGATAGATATGTTAAATGCTATAATGTGGGATATTCATCTCCATGAAGGCAAGCAGGTAGTGGACTCCTCACCAGAAATGTTACATTGTGCACCTTTAATTATAAAAACAAGTTTGCATTTTAGACTTTGTGACTTCAGAATTTAATTTGAAAATCTGAAATTACTGCCAAACCTTTGGACTAGTGTGATGGACAAGGATTAAATCTAAAACTATTACTGTGCAAGCCACATTACACTCATTTATCTCAGATATTTAATAGAGCCTCTAAAAATACTTCCATATTCTATAGCCCCAGAAATCAATGGAAAACAAAATACTCAAAAAGCCATTTCCTCTGTTACATCCATGTCAGATACAGTTACTTGTGTATTGTGATGGCTGTGCTCCCAATCAATAATATATTAGCTGAATCCTGACATTCTCACCTGTGAGGCCATGGGGCAGGAGCCTGAGCGCGGGTGGTAGTGGTGAGGGTGCGGGTGGGAGGGGTCTGTTGCCACTGCGCCCAGCGAGGGGGCATGAGTCGGCGGTGACGAGGGAGGGGAGCGAGGTTTCTTCTTAGCTGCTGCTCCAGATAAGAGCTTTAGCAAACCACCAGCTTTTCTCTCTTTCTGTGGACAGACACACAAATAAAAATGTTATTGAGTTTTTATCACATATATTTACCAGTCATGATTTACCTTTGTATGTAAAAAATCTAGAAATAACACCAGAAACTTTGAAATTATTATTGATTTGTCAGCAATTATAAATAATGATCAATTATGATTTTCCTCTGACTTTTCACTTATGGGACTTTAGGCATTGATCTAACAACGATCGACTATGATTTTAACTGTGGTTCATATTGACTTGTCCAGGCTTCTTTTACAGAAATGCTCTAGAAATATCAACCCAATATTTTAGAAAAGACAGGTTAAGATCTTGTCTTCATGCTTCATTAATTGCAATGTCCCATGGTGGTACTTTAATCTGTTACAACATAATAAATGTGTTTTGTTTCTTGTCACGCTCTTGGCCCGAACACTGCCTCCGATCAATACTCATCTCACTTTTTATTGACGCCTGAAGGTTTGGATCTACTGCTTCATAGATAAAGTTGTCATCACCACTGCAGGAGGCTCAAAAACAATTTAAAATCTAAGAAAGACTATTACAATTAAGCACTTTTTCTTTCTGTAGGAAGCAATTATAGCTGTGAAAAATAAAATACTATATTGAGCATCCTGCAGAATGGCTGACCTATTGTAATGGTACATATTCTTCTACATAATTATGGAAAATTAAATGTCAGTAACATATTTGTCTCATGAAAATGCTATTGCTTTGTCTGAAATGTTCTGCAGAATGGTAAGAGCCAAAATAGGTTTAGTTTGGTGGTGTCATTTGCTTGTCTCTATGAAGATAAGCTTTATGCTATTCTGTTGATTTCATGTCTATGTAAAAAAGAAGGTTCAGACCCTCCACCTTAAAACAAACATAGTGCCCCTTTTTGTTCTTATGGTCTCCTTTTGTGTCAGAAATTGTACAAATTTATACCAAAAAAGTGATTTTCTTAACATATAACCCATACCTTATAATTTATGCTACTGTCAAACCTAAACAGCAAACACTTGAGACCAAGACAAAACCCTTTATAATGTATTTGTTCTTATTAAGTAAACATCACACTTTGTCCTCAGAATCTCCTCTTCTCCCTGACCTATTGCCAGCTGCTCCTGTAACAGGGCCTCGCAGCTCTGCACCAGCTGCTACATGACTCCAGTAACATTGACATGGATTCTGGATAAACTCTGCACTTTTTTACTACTGAGGAAGATGCTAATTTGAAACTGCTGCCCTCCAGCAAATCAATGTTACAACTATATCAGGCTTAGTAAACAGCCGCAGTTCTGCTCTGAATCTTACATCAAACATTATGGTAATCGCGGAGGCACATAGGGTGGATCTTGTTATGTGATGTGGTGTCGTAGTTTGAGCAAACACTGTATTTACATCTTGCCTATGCATTTGTGCGACTGTGTGAGTAAGTCTGAGGAGATGTAGGCACAGAATGGCAGCCAGAAGTGTCTTACCAACAACCAAATGATTGACTGAATAATGCAGCAGTTTATAAAAATACTTTGAGATTCTAAACGAAATACATATCCACAAATCAGTGTAATCAGTGCTGGTGCAGGCTCTGCAGCTCAGTGAGTGGATTCTGGTGGTTCTAAGTTTGCACATGAGGCATTGTAGGTTCAGTTACGATTATAATTCCTTTATTTTTACCAGTGAGAGCACAAGCTACATACTTTGCCTTTAAAATACCATTAGACAGGCAGATTGACTCAGATAAATCATTGGGCAAGACAATTTCTCAAACTATCATCATTGTCTCTTTGGTAAATTATAAGTGTGAATGAGTGATATTTAATAACAGTTTAAGAGAAGAAAACTCCAATATTAAAGTGACCATACTGTAACTTGTAATGACCTTCTAAAAAAACTAACTATAGCAACCAAGGGAGCAACTGTCTTTTATTAACCTTTCAAGAGCTACACTTTGGTCAGTAGCTCTGTGTATTCAATACGAATGTTTATATTTATATATTTCATCTGAGCTCTGATCCGCAGTTTTCTTACAACACAGAAATACTGCAGTGCTTCTTAAAGATTCGATGAAGGTCAAGTAAAAAGAGAAACATTAAGGATTCATAGTTTATTGACCGGTCTGATAGAGGGAGTGGTGGGCTGAGAAAAGTGCTGTGCAAAGCAGGGGGGGCTATAAAACCACTGCATACGGACACACACACACACACACACACGCACACACACACAGGACAGCACAGGGACACACACACACACACACACACACACACACACACACACACACACACAATGCACAGAGCAGAATAAGAGCAAAAAGATATTAATTTTTGTCACTGAAAAAAAGGATTTCAATATATATAAATCTTTGAAGGCTTTGAAAGACTTTGCTGAGGATAAAAGGGTGGAAATATATAATAATGCGCATGAATCAAAGCTGAACAAAATGATGAGTGCTTAAATGAAGAACGTAGAGTTGGGGTGGAAAATGTCACAGAAAAGCCACCTCCTTTTTCATCTACAGGCTTAGAGTTGGCTTATACCTCCCCAGTGATGTGCTTTGATAGACTGGAAGTTGTGACCAAGATCGCCACCAGAGGGCAGTGTGCATCAAGGAATACATAGATAAATATATAGTGGCAGTATGTTATTCCTAAGAGACTAGAGAACTATAAGTGCACCTAGAAACAATAGGTTATAGGAATTTAACTCTACTGAAACGCTGCATATTTCACTGTACGTTATTGTACTGTGTAAAATTGTAATTAAAAAGTTGTGAATTATGTATTCAACACTTTGAAGTTGGGGGACCTTGGTGACTCATAGGTGCACTCAGTATATTTATAGTGTTATTCATCTTATTTGAAGTTTTAATATTTCTTTATTCACTTATGAGTATATAAAGAAATAGTAATGTGCATAATAATTTTATAACCTTCTTAAGTTACACAGTATTAGTAATTGTAACATGTTGCTCTATTTGGTTCTACAAAATTGTAACATAGTAATACTTCAGTCAGAAATACATATTAATGACAGCTATACATCATTATAAAAAAATAAATAAAAACTAAATAGTATTTTGGTCAGCTGAAGTTGTTGTAAATGTGCTCTATGCATAAACTTAACTTGAATTAGCTACTTTCTTTACTACTCTATCTGAATACAGAATACTAACGAACTACTATCTATACATATCTGCATTTCTCTGAGTGCTCTCATTCTGGCATGTTTGCGTTTTTTATGTCTTTTATGTATGCAGTCCACATTTGATAGTCAGTGCATTTGGAAGTTGCAGCTTGTTATATGAAGACTCCTTGGAGACGGTCTGCAAACATGTCCGTTGTGGTATGTGTCTGTAATGCCGGCTGCACAGACACTGTGACCGAGAATTCAGTGGAGATTATTCCAGCTATGTAAAAGCTAGATCCGTTATCTGAGCAGTTTTATCCTCGTCATACTTTGTAACGCGGATCCAGCCAGCGAGGCATCTGAGGGGCTTAAATATTTCACATTTTACGCAACAAAAATGGATTATAGTTACGCTAATGAGTTTATCAGTTATTTTGTTTTGTTTAGTTTTGCCCCGGTACATATCAGTTTGTGAGTCAGAATTAATGGCGCTGTTGGTATCAGCAGCACAACGGCAAAACTCTGCTCTGATCTCATCAAGTTGTTGTTATAAACTTGATATGGTAAAAAATGAGAAAACTAGGGATGTTTTAGGAAAGTGAGGAATAAGTTTACAGCAACCTATTAAAAAAAAAATCAGTTTATGTGAAAAAAATACTAAAACTAAAGAAGAAATTGTCACTTTTTTGCGTTTTACGCTAACCCTAACCCTAGTGACATATGATCAGAGTCATACATTTTGAGATAAATTAAATGATCCCAGCAACAAATCAAGTAATACTGCATTTCTAACAGAACAACTGTCAAAATCGTACATAATCTACACATACAAAAGTATTAAAATAGGCTTAGTTTACATTAATCTAGCTAAAAAACAAGACATGAACTAACAAAAACATGCACATCTTACTTACTGTATACAATATATGACACAATATACAGTTTAAATGTTCCTAATAAGCAGAATTGTATGATTGTTTGAGTGGGCCGTGGTAAACAGGACGACTGCTCCATAGTCAATGAGCTGTTTGTCACTCGGCCATGTACTTAGATTAGCTGTCCCACACACTGCAGCCAACACAGCAACAAATGGAGCAAAGACAGATGCCATCCTTTAGTGTCAGCGCTGCCTGATTTACCATCTTCAGCTCAGAGACCCACCAAGATAGAAAAATACGTCATACCAAACCCCGTCATAAGGAGAAGGGGAGGAATCTGTACGAGCAAGGTGTCAACACACCTAGCTCTCACCTGCCATGGTGCTAGAGGCAATTAGACTGCTTCTGACACAGACAGAATTCGATTATAATCTGTTATGCCTTGTATTGTACTCGTGGGTATGAACTCCAGCAGAAAAGGTCAAATATTTTGGTAGTTAAATAAGGATTTTCATGTATCTACACTGGAATCAGCGCAAGCATTGGGATTAATTAGTTGATCCAATTAGCCGCACACCGTCCCCTCGAATTCCAGCCATCTCTGTGCATAAATGGGCAATGATAGCTGTAGGAGAGAGTATTTGTCTGTGCCTCTAATAGAATCCGGGTCTTGCTTTTACAGATAGTAGACATTTCACCAAAATAGCCAGATGAAGCTCTAGTGCTTCTTATTGTCACAGTGTTATTAAAGGGTGGCAGGAACACCGCTGGTGGAGCATTTTCCCTCTTCCGCAAGGATTGCAGGTACCTTTTAAGAATGCTCTTTCATTGATGTAAGGTCTTTATACTTTAATGTAATATACCGTGTGTGGCCATCTACGGTGGTGTTAAAAGAGGCATGAAAGTGGGTAACAAAAGGAATTAAAATAACACAAACTCTCTCAATCAGATCAACAGAAAACCCACTTTTCTGGTGGGTCTGACACCTTCTTTTCTCTGTTGAGATGATATTGCTTTGCCTTTAATATTCCCCAGTATGGCATTAAATTTGCTTATCTCCATAGTGATGACAAATAGTGTTAAGTTACATGTCAGCATTATGGAGAGGATACCCCGCTCACAATAAGCATGCACGTTGTTGAGGTATTTTTGAGCAATAAAATGTCTTTAATTGAACAAAGGCAGTTTAGTCAAAGCAGTAACACCTCCATGAAGACAAGCAGACAAGCATCATTAAATTGAAATGTACCTTCTCTACCTTGGGTGCGAGTCCTCCTTGTACAGTCACGTGGGAAGGTCCGGGTGACGGCGGCTGTACTGGACTGGCGGGCTCACTGTGGAGGAGGGCGGCCGACACGTTGGGAGGGGTGAGGCAGGAGAGAGGAGAGGAGAGGGTGAGCAGAGGTCTGGAGGCGGGAGATGAGAGTGGAGAGGGGCCCAGACTAGGACCCGGGGACACCATGGAGAGGGGCCGACAGGACTGACGGGAGGGGGAGCAGCTCTGAGGGCGCAGGGGGGAGACGGCTACGGAGGGACGCTCTGGGCTGCCGGCTGGAGGACTGTGCACTGAAACACACATAGTACAACAGGTCAGGAAGCACAAGGAAAAATACACCTGCTACATGCAAATATTTACAGGGAGAAGTTTCTTTAGGGTGGAATTAAGCAATAAATGCACTTTTTTTGCTGTTCATCTGGGTATGGGTCAATGATGTATAAGGATTTTCAACAGGCACATTTTAAAATTTAGTTTCTATTGAACCTTTTCTAATATTTACAATGTCAGATTTGCGTAAATCTATGTTTGACATTTATATTAAGCATTTTTAGTTTTTTATGTATATGAATTGGCTACACCCTTAAAAAATGTCATGTGGTGCCACCAAAAATAACATTAAAATTGTTTTCATTTGTAAAACATATTGAGATATTAATCTAAGTTCTGAGTAATATGAACATGATTTTTAAAAACATGATATTTGAAAAAATGGACAAGCTCGGAAAATATTTGTTTGTGTATTATGGAGGAAATGCTGAAATTTGATATGGGACAAGAAACACTTTAGAAAATATGCCAAAAAAGAAAGACAATGAATTTGATTAAATTTAGTTTTAAATTTTAAAATTTAAAATTAGAGTAATTTTAGTTTAAAAATCAGCAGTTAAGGGTGGACGGTCGCACCACATGACATTTGAACACTTTAAGTACAAAAAACATGCAGAATAACTAATGATTTCTGGAAAAATTATTTGGTTTCATGGAGGTCAGAGGTACTACAGAGATGTGGGGAATTATTATGAAATTTGAACCTTTTGAACTGAAGAAATTGCAACTGGACAGGTGTCATTCTTTGCCAAATTAAGTGCACACAAAACAAGTAAATCTAAGTTTGTGCTGCCTTCAGTGGCCTCTGTAATTTCAGGTGTTTCTGATTTCTGATTACAAACACCTCGCTGCAGGGGAGGGGTTTAAATGTGGATTGTTAGGCCAATCAGACTGTTACTTTTACCTCTGGACCCTGGCCCTCCTCTTCTCTTTTCTTTCTTCTATGACGCACTGCCAACATCTTGACAGTAAATAAGTTCAATATAAACTATAAAGCTGTTTTAAAGCCTCCCAGAGAATCAGTGCCATGTTGTCTTGTTGGTGCACATGAACACTGAACATTTTACATGAATGAAGCTTTATGTCATTTAATTGACAAACTTTCCCCAAACTCTCCATTGAAAGGAATGGGATCCCTGTTTAAACAGAAGTGCCACCAAAAGAAAGCACGGTTTAGGAGCATTTGGAGACAAAAGTGAATGGGGTTGAATAAGGTGAATATTCTACAGTGACGGCGCAGTTTTGCAGCTCGATTTGAAATGTGGTTGAGGGTGTAGAGTTTAGGTGTGTAGTCCAACTTAAAGCATTTTATAAGCGATGGCTTACACACATTAAAGCTGAGGTACCAGACTTTTTAGTAAATTAGTAAATTACTTCTTTCCCCCTCATTGAGCATATTCTAAAAAGCAGCTGTCTGCATCATATAGTACCATATTTTACTCAACTGCAAACCCAGAAGTAAGGGCTATAAAGAAGTGCTAGCATTTACTGCATATTGATGCTTTGCCTGTTTTACTTAAACATATAGAACGCTGTTGTAAAGCTGTACATTATGCATTTGAATATTAATGATGTGCCAAGGGTTTGTGAGAGCTCTAAGATAAATTTAAATACCTACTTCATAGCTTTGCAGTGTGAAAATCAGGTAATGCTGCTTAAAGTGAATACAAATGCACTAAAACGATCAAATGTTATCCATAAACTAGTGGTAGAATGATTTCCAGTCAATGAAAAGAGGCATTAGGTTAGTTGAGGCTCTGTAATATTGAATGTACTGTACAAGTGAGAAAAAATGACAAGAAACACTTTATTTAAGGTGAGTCAAACGAATGCCCCATTAAAACAGTGAATGACCAAGAATGAGAAGTCAGCAGATGGCTGTGAATCTAAAGACACTCTGAGCTCACATTATGGAGAACAAAACGTCATCAGGTTCATCAGGTTCATCAGGTTCAGTGTTCATCACTTGAAATTATTAGATTTCAAATTATACTCTTTAGGCACAGAATGGTATGCTTTTAACTTTAAAACATTAAAGTTGCCAACACATTTTACTTGACAAGAAAATTTTAAGTTTAATAATAATA
>KN489778.1:0-11930 GCA_000787155.1 Scartelaos histophorus
AAAAAAAAAAAAAAAAAAATCAAAAAAGTACCAGTAATTACATGAGGTTAGTTACTTACTTACTGCACAAAAACAGAGTCAGCTCTAATGCAGCTGTAATGACAAACACAAGTAATAGCACGCCAGGAATAATACGTCTTCTTTTGCTTCCCACCAATTGACACCAATAACCCATAGCTGCTTAATGACCTCAGCAGTGACGTCTCGTGTAATGGCAAATGCAATCTTCCATTGGGATTCTCTCACACAGGCAATTATGAAGAATGATGACACTTAAACAATAGCAGGATCAGGACACCCAGCTTTGTCATCATGAGTGAATTCTATTAGGGCCGGTATAATGGGCGACTGAGAGCAGGGAGAGGATGAGTATCACAAGACATCATCCGGGCGCGGAAACAAAGCACTTTTGAGGTCTGGGATGTGCTGCGCGCTGTTCTCTGGACCTCAATTGTTTTCTCTTTTGTATGGAAATGACGGGTTTAATGCGCTTCTGCTGCTCTGAGGGTAGAGACTCAGGCTTTGGGGTCAATAATATGTATTTTTTATGTATATGAGGAGGAAATAAGTGCAGTATAGGCCAATCAAAACTATGGGTGTTGTTTTGGCTGTATATTTTCAGGTTTAGGGTTTGGTGTATATGACCAAGTTAAGGATATGAAAAAAAAACTTCATTAAAGCTTCATTAAAATACAAGCTCAGCCTTTTACTGTTGTAGTACAAGAATATATGTTACATGGGACTTGAGTAAACTTCTTTATTCTCACAAATGGGATGCAGTAATAGGATTTAAAGGTTACGGTTCATGGTAAAAGTTGAATTGAAAAACAAAATATGATAAGTAAGGATGCATCGATTAATAAGAATAGTTCTGACTCGCCACTTATTCATTGGAAATTCTTTAAAATTAAATCAAAATGTCAAAAAAGCAAAACAAAAAAACAGTATCAGTAATAGGCATGTTCTCTATCTAGCCTTCAGTCGCCATATTTCAGCCTTTTTGGGTAAAAAATGTATAAAACTTTAAACACAATGTCAGATTGATGCTCTAATGTAAAACAGTAATATGCAAATCCTAATCATTTTACATTAACTTACATTTTTTCATTTCATTCATTAACACAGCAGCTTAAATACTCAAATAACCTATAACACCAATATTTATTAGTAGATTCTTCACAATTTGTCACATTTTCCTATATATATATTAGTATACAGTACATGCTATGCCCTGTAACCCATTTAAAGGGCCCAGATTACACTATTTTCTATGTTATAAAGTCGTTTCCTTATCAAAAACTGAACTGGAGTTTTGTTTCATTCACACTGCGTGAAAAAAATTCAACTCCAGGTATGATTTCGATTAGGTAACAGCATCTAACGCGGCGTCAAGCTCACAGGAGTCCATTGCGTAATATCTTAAATGGAAATAGCCCGGGATGCTGCAGCGGATATGTTATATTTGATGACATTGCTTGTGGAAAGTTTCATACCTAAAATACGTACAGCACAGCCACTATCATGTCCGAGAGCTCATAAATAAAGCCGGGCAAAAAGGTTACACATGCGGTTAAATCTCCAAGGTATAGTCAGCAGTTTCTAACCCTCTCCTCTTTTACTAATTCAGCAGAAACCTTTTCACCTTTACCTCCAGGTCCATTCTGCATACGCACTATTCTGTACTATAGAAAGGTTCAACTCGCTGCTGGATTGTACCCTCTTGTCCATTGGTTATTTGCTTGTCTTAAAGGTACATTATGTCACTTTTCTGGTCAGTAGAGATGTTATTGTCTTGTGTGAACCTTATCTTTTATGTATTCAGTTACATGTGTCTTTATGGCCAGAAAAATACTTTGAGAAATATCCTTACAACGTTTGGATCACTTCATCCCAGATAAGACCTTTAACTTTGCCTGTTTGTCTCCATGGAGATAGATTTTTAATGAACGTTTAATGCCATACTGTGGAACATTCCAGGCAAAGCAGTTTCCAGGGAAATAATGAGGTGGTGGACTTTACATCAGAAAAGTTTGTGCACTTGTAAGAACTAAGAAAATGAACAAATGGGGAAACAAGTATAAACTCAGACTAATTATTTGTTGTATGATACAGTATGTGTCAGTGTAATACCACAAGTACTACTAGTTGATACTGTCTTTGTGTCCATAGGCAAGACGTTTAAACCATAAGTTAATATTAGCTATTGATACGTTGCAGCTGATGTCATCAATATTCTCTGGAGGTGGGACGCTAACTGCAGGCTCTACTCTGTCTGGGGCTCTGTTACTCAAGTTAGACTTTAATCTGAGCTTTGTTTTAACACAGTCTGGCCATTCATGAGAACTGATTTAGCTGAAACTACAACAGTCATGTGATTTAAAAGTCTGTGCTGTTAAAAGTGTCTTTCACACAACATCACAGTCACAAGCCAGCGAGCATTAACATTTTTTTTCATTTAGTCATTCTCACTTTTTCAAAATCAAACAACTAAACTGGACCATGAACAGACAGTCTCCTGAAAATGTGTTGTTTAAATCAATTTTGTATTTTTTTTTTTCTTTCTTTTCTGAGTTTTCAATACTTTTTTGGCTGTGTTTGCTTAGGTATGTTCAATATTGTGCCATAGACATACAGGTACAACACCCCCAGCATGATGTCACCGCAAAATATCGATATGTGCATAATAACAAAAAGGAATAAGTTAAAGTTGTGCCATATAAGACCTGCTTGCTTCATGGACATGTTATTGCTTTGTCTGGAATGTTCTACAGTACGGCATTAAACCTATCTGTCTCCATGGCGACGCAACCAGGCCAAGTTATAGTCATATCCAGGGGCAGACTGGGACCAAAAACCAGCCCTGGACTTTTCTCCCACAAATCGACCTACGGTGGAAATTGAGTTTTTTATTTTTGAGTGATAAAAACACCAGTAATTACGTAAAAGTGAGATAGGTTTAATGCCACACTGTGGAACATTCACCCCCCCACTACAAATGTTACATATATGCATCTACTTTACTCACTCAAATACACATTTAAGAGGGGGTATTACACTTCTGTGGTATTTTATGACATATTTAGATGATCATGTGACCTTTTATCGTTATTTGCTGAAAAAAAACCTATCTTTTTTCTTTTTTTAATCTGTTTCAGTTTCATTTTTGATGCCCCGCTCATCTTGTTAAGTCACTCCCCTTTCAGAATGACAATCAGCGTGTATCCCGCTAATGAAAGTATTGCACATTGCATCAGATTTGTAACCATCAGGAGCATGTTTTTGATAAAAGAACATTATAACACGGTGGGAAACTTCAAAAAGTCAAGTTTAGATGGTAACGTCTCAATGCAAATCTGCAAATCAAGGCGTGTAAGAAGGCGTTAATTATGCTATTGTTTTAAAATGACATTATAACTCATATCTTCTATACAAACCAACACTGAAACCGAAAGGTGATGCAGACATTATTACTTTCTGAACATTTATTTCACCCGTACATGCAGTAAATGTGCATTATAAACACTTCTCGAGTCCCATTAGAGGCAGATGCAACATTGGATTTGCACAAAAGAACGCACTTCCAGCTAACAAATTAGTAGTGTCTTTAGGCAATAAACATATGGAACGGCTCCAGCCACCTCCTCCCCTCACACTGTCACATCAAAAAGGTCACCGCAAAAAAATAGTCGTCATGAGCGCTTTTGAGAACACTGCTTTTCAAACCGCCAATTGAAACAATGTCGCTGGTGTTTCGGAATCATCTGTATCTTATCATTGGGGAGGGAAGGAAAAAAAAATCCTCTTAAACAGAAAAATGTGGAGAGGCCAGCCGTTTCTTCAAAGTGCCTTTACCAGAGCGGCTGTTGTCTTTGAGGAGGAGGAGGGAGATTGCTTTCAGCGGTCTCTGGTTCTCATCATTCTGACAATAAAAACCCAGCAGTTGAAACAAAGCAAAGTTTCATTAAAAAAAAAAAGGGGGAAAAAAGTGGAAGGGGCTTGCAGATTTCCACTGTCTCAGATTGTCCCCTCGTCCTGTCCACCAGCCAAAATAGCAGTGAGGCGACGGTTTGTAGGGTTTTCTTTAGAGGACTTAATTCCAATCTGGCACCCCACGGCTTAGAGAGCGGGGACCAAAGAGCGCGAGATGGTTAAAAGATAAATGAGTGATTGTGTGTTGAATTCCCGCAGGTTTGTTTTCGGAGCGCCAGGAATTTATTGCAGCCTTTTGTCGCCTTTGTATTGGTTAAATATGAGAACAATACCAGACGTGGGACTATAAATCAGCGTGCCGTCGGAGAAAATGAGTTCAGTTCAGGCACTTCTGCTGGTTCACTATAAAACTATATTTGTATAGAAAGTGATCTGAGAGCCATAAGGGACGTTATATGGTTGTGTTGTCACCAATAAGGACATAACATTCATAGAAATAGATCTTGTATACAAAAGACACAGTTCATTTAATATTATAGAACAACTACCACCAGTCAGTTGCATTCCATGTGGTATAACTTAATTAGGAATTAAACTGTGCTTGTCTTTATAAGTTACCCTGCATCTAAATCGAAGACATTTGCGCATTAAAAAGTGGTTCTTGCAACACAAAAGTCTTACATTTCCAATAGTTTTAAATATTTCATATAAAACCCAACTTGTCGTCTTTATTCCCACTCCCTTGGATAGTGTAGAAATGATTTAAAGAAAGGTACAGTACCAAATTGACCTGTTCCTTGTTGAAAATTTGAGTAGTAATTAACAGTTGCTTATAGCACATGCTTATATCAATATATGTATTTACACTGTACACTTTTTACATTTGCTGGAGAGAAAATGCGTTATAAAAGTCTCTGTCACACATCAGCAGCTGTGGACACCTGCGATAACCTTGGGTCGGAGTCTATCTCGAAGCGATAGTGGTAGCCTTCCCACACCTCCCTGCACGCATCCCGCATGTCATAGATCCTTTTCTTGATTCCCTTTCGATTGAGGTAAAGAACAAAAAGAAATATGAGCCCGATGAAACCCAGGACGAGCCCTAAAAACACATATGAAGTCTGCAGGGCCAAGTCTCCTCCTGCGTCTCTCTGGTGGCACCCTAAAGTTAGCTTCCCCGCCTCTAGCAGAGACATATTCCTCATACTGACTGGGAAAGCACACACAAGTCCATCAACGTCCCGAATCCGTGCTTGCGATCTGTTGACCCACAAAGTGAAGGGTTCAATGCCGCACTTGCACATAAACGGATTGTCCCCAAGCACCAGCGTTGTTCCCGGGATGTTGTCCAACTCCCGTATACCCTCCTCTGGGACTGTTTTAAGGGCGTTGAGAGACAAATCAAGCTCCTCGAGCCTCTCCAAGCCCTGGAAGGTGGAGTTGTGGATGGCCACCACGGAGTTGTTAGAAAGCTGCAAGCGCCGCAGGTTGGTCAAGTGGGAGAAGATGCGAGCGGGGAGCAGGATGAGGCTGTTGTGGGATAGGTCCAGGATTTGCAGAGCACCCAGGGAGCTCCAGCGCAGAGAGGTCGCCAGGTCCATGATGGAGGAATGGTTGTAGAGAGCACGGCTGAGGTTTAGTTCACGCAGAGACTGGTTCTGGACGGTGAAGGCCTCGGGGTGGATGACGGCCAGCTGGTTGTTGCTCAAGTCCAAAGAGCGCAGACTGCGAAGTCTGGAGAAGGTTTGGGATTCAACCTCAGAGATTCTGAAAGAGAAAATAACTGTTATTTTAGGTAAGTGCTATAAAATGTGGGTAGTAAAATTGGTAAAATAAATGGACAGAAGGTTCCTCTGCACCATCCAAGGAGTTATGTTTATGAATAAACTGAAACATTTACTGAGATATGCTTGTATGGGCTGTGTGCTGACACTATGAGTCATTGTAGGAAACCATAGCCTACATAAAACCGTTTCCATTAATTGGTTTGGGATAGTAGCGTTACCTGTTATTGCTCAGTGAAAGCGTGGTGACATTCTCCAGTCCAATAAAAGACTCGGGTCCAATTCGGCTGATCTGATTTCCCGTAATGAATAGGTTCCTCGTGTATCCCGGGATGCCTATCGGGATACTCCTGAGATCTTTGGAAACACACTTCACGGTGTGAGCTGCTTCGGAGCACTCGCAGCGCGAAGGACACGCCGCGTAAACGGACGCAAGTAGCGCGCAAAAGCAAAGGCACTGCGCGAAGTTCAGCATGTTGCAAAGAACTCTTTTCCAAAAAGTAAAAAGCAGGTAGGCTACAGTAGTATTGATCACACGATCAGCTTCTTGGTGGCTTCATCATCACCATGTGTTGTCCCGGCTGAGAATGCGCCCCAACTTTGCGGCTTCGCGGAAAGTGTGGCCGGCAAACAGGCTCTGATTTCCATGAGAACAGAACTGGGGGTCGTGGTGAAGTGAGGGGGCTTTTGATCCTTTGCTGTGGCAAAGCGGGGCGTCGCTTCTTCTCTCACACAATGAAGTTAAAAGGACAATCGCCCCAGTGCAATGATCTGTGGGGAGGGGCTTCTCCGAGCAGTCTGCGCCGTGTCCTGGTCCAACACTCCCTCCACTCAGCCTCCGGTGGCATGCTGCGTGGATGGAGAGCTGGAATGTCCACAATGATTATGTGCAGCCTATAGCCCGAAGTCTGTGAAAAATAAGCCAAACTAGGTCTTACGTTTAATCAAACCTACTTGGGAATCAAACCATGCGCGCCAACAAGCTGCAGCCGCATTTCAAATCGTTATTTGAAATCTTAAATCCAGTATATCGGGTCCTTATTTCGCTTTCGTTTTAAGATCCATGCTGGTTGAGGAAGAAACAGAGCCTACATTAGCCTACCAGCAGCCCATAGGTCTTAAGCATTATGTTACAGATAACGCTACTTTGAAAGAGTATCATTATATTTGGCCTTAAACGCCTCTCTGGTGGGGTGGCCGCTGGACCGCGTCCTCAGGTGCAGGGGTGACCCCCGCTGAGCGCCTTTGATCCTGATTCTCTTTAACACTTACTCTGCAGGATAAAAGTCAGCGCTGAGACCATTTGGGTCTTATCAGAGAAGTGTTTATTCTGGAAACTGTGACAAGTGACACAGGAACGTCTGACACACGTGTGAAGGGAGTTATTATTATATTCAATTATTTTATGATAATAAATGTGATGTGTGAGCTCCAAGTCATTTCTCTTGTAGACCAATAAAGTTAGTTTAAGTCTATTTCTACGTGTGATGGGAGTTTCTCAAAGATTAAAAATGATACATGAAATAAGATCTACACCCTTTTGTACAATAATAGATGTCTTTATTATGTCACATTCTGAGTTCACACAGTGATTGGAAGCATGTTTCAATATCCCATCAGCTTTGGTCTGGAGAATAAAATATATGTGAGGATTAAAGAAACAAAAGATGGTTTTAAACCTGCAGGCTGGAATAATTATAAAAGAATAGTGGCACCAGTAATAGCATCCCAACTGTCTTTTGTCAACAGGCTGAAAGGCTGGGACCACAGGTCTCCACATTCCTGGACCTGGCTCCTGGATACAAGGCACCGCACCAGCTCAGTCATCTCACACAATACAATATTATAGTTAAGTACATGCACGCACACAAATAGTCTGCAGTTTGTAGTTAAAAATACACTCATACATGTTTAATATAGGTTAAAAGCACGGGCCTGGATGTGAATGAAGCTTTTATAGCACAAATCATGAATGAACTGTTCATTTAGTTAAAATAATTTTGTGATTTTCCAACACTCAGGTAATTATGGACCATCAAATGGATTTCTGTCTGATTTTGTAGATTATGTTCACAGTCACAAATAGTCTATATATTTGGATTGAGACTTATTACACCCATAATATTTGAATATAACTATATACAAGTTCATTCATTAAAGTCCTACAACAGCAATTCAAATCATAGTGAATTAACAACATACAGATGTGGCTGCAGGAGTGTATTTAGAGTAAGGGGTTATGTCTTCAACATGAATTCCTCATGAAAAAATAACAGTATCAAAACCAGCCTTCTATTTTAAGGCTGTATCATATAAATGCTCTGAAAATTCATGTGAAGCTCGATTTACCAAACTGACGCTATACACATGCTACAGGCAATAACATCACATCAACAACCACTTCCATTCATAATTCATCGTTTCCTCTGTATTGCTAGCATTCACGTGAAAGTGAAATCATGAAACATTCAGAGAGACATATGGAGTTTTAAATAGTATGAAAATAAGGGGCAGTTAGCTCAGACAAAAGGCAGCTTATTGATCACTGTGGCTCACCACAGAAGGAGACCTGAACTTTACCAACTCTTCTTGCATGCAGCACAGACACATGTTAACATGCAGTAATGTGCATCTACCCATATCTGTGCACCATACAAACCCCACAGAGGCACAAATATGAGGTGTGAATTATTAAAACGTGTAGAATGAGCCTTTTGCAGAATATTACACAGCCTGGCAGAGGACACCACATGGATTTAACTGAGCAGATTGCATCCTGCTGGATAATAACTTGGTCATTCAGAGTGTTCAGATACTCAGGTGACCTGCTTCTTTGGGCACCGAACATTGAACATGCTATTTAATGGGAGGCTCTATTCTATTTGCTCATTGAAATCCTGGTGTCTTATTTTGGTAAAGACACAATATTGTGCCTATAAACTGTCTACAGTACATACTAATGACATTGGCCAAGCAGTGCTGGCATTTCACAATGACCTTCAGTAGAGATATGCAGAGGTGGAGAGCAGCAGAAGCACACTGCTCAGTCCGGGGGAACCTGGGAAATTCAAGTGGGCAGTGAGGAGATTGAGAAGCATGAAAAACCTGAGAATCCTGACTACCTGCTGCTTTGAGCAGTGCCCTGGACAAAGAGAGGGATCAACACTTTTTCTGTTTTATTACAAACAATAAGAGGATTTGGGTTTAGTCTCCAAAACCATGGCAACAGATTTCCTAACCTTTTAAGAACTGCAAAAAAACCCTAAAACTAAAACAGTCTTAAGAATCAACTCAACCAAGAAACAATCCCTGTCTTTACCCTAAAACATAAGACAGTGAAACAAATGCCAGAAATGGTAGATTGGATGAAATTAAGGAAGTTTGAGTTGATCCTTCTTTTTGTTCTTGGCACAGATTTAGAAAACTAAAAGTGAGTTGGTTTGTCTAAACCACATTAATAACGATTGATTTAATCTGTTAAAGCATGAACTGTAAACTGGACTGACTGGTACCATGAGATGTAAGCTTTTGAAAAAATATATGTTAGAAGACTTATGTACACTACTACTCCATATGATACAAGACAAAATACAATCTGAGCATATGTGGGATTTGTTTGCAGCTCTAAACTACATTAAATCAAGCAGCAAATGTCTTCCCATGAAAGGCATCCAATTGATTTTACATGTCAGTTTTCCCTTTTAGTAAAAATGGCATCCTAGAACAAAAAATACTAGCTCAAGGGGTTAGTCCTGCAATAAAAATTGCAAAAAGTAAAATTGAACAAGGCAAGAGTGTAACATTTACTAAAATCTGTACCTGTACAAGAAGATATACAGAACAATTCTAGTGTTTACAGGTAGTTTAGCCTTCTGTCTCAAGCCTTTTAACAATCACAACCCATTAAGTGCATTAGAGAGGCCCTCATAGTGGAAGCAACAGGGGGTGTGCACTCCGTTTTCTCCAAAGATACTGCTGAATATAAATGACTTCCTTGGGCCAGAGAATACCAGCTCTACTGGACTAAAGCCAGCAGTGGTTTTCAGCCAACAGCCACTGGTTCTGCTTCTCTGGACACTGTGGCTGACACTTTGGTTGGTTAAAGTCTTCTCATCTCCATGTTGTCCTTAGGTGAAGCTCCCCTGTCAGCTGAGGGTGATAGCCAGAGTGAGGGTGAGGCCAACCAGCACAAGCATTGTAAAAGGGAGCCAGGTCTTCAGAAAACCAGCACAACTGCAAAAAAAACAACAATGGGTTATAATTTACACACAAAATTATAGATGGATGCACTATGTAACTTTTCCATGGAAATGTTACTGTTTTATGAGGAATATTCCACAGTTGGCATTAAACTGGTATCTTGATTTCTTTCCTTCCTTGATTTCTTTCCTATGAGAGTTATAATACTTAACATGTGTCACTTCACCATTGACCACCAGTAATTTGGCTGATGGTGTCAACTGCTTGTAAAGAGATAGGAGATCAACAAAATAAATGTCAAGCTGTGAAACATTTCAGACAAAGCTGTACAATCTAAAGGGAGACAAAGTGGAGGCCAACCCTCTAGCAGAGAAGTTACATAGTTCACCTTAAATTAATAAAATACAGAACATTAAAACAAGATGAGATTAAATGTTTCTGCAGATTTGTCCTAGATATACCTAGAACCAGGACTCTCTCCCACTTTCTTGACACATCGGGTTCAATGCACGCTATAAAATTATGTTCCTTTCGGAGGACATAGGAGCCTCCTTCACTAACTTCACTGTTCTTTTCTGTTCAACACTACAAATTGAGTTGATACATATTACTGTGCACACTTCTAATCTAATTTTATTTTCCAAGAGAGAATATTTTATATAACTATGTTTATGTTAGGAATTTAAAGGTCTTTTACCTGACATGTTTTCCGTGGATGAGGGCAAGTAGACAAAGGTTGACCATGTTCCACGAAGTGCTGTTTTCATATCGCATTAGATTCAGAGCCATGGCCACATGGGAATGACAGTTGTCACAGCAGAGGTTATGCTTTAATACAAAACAAACACAAGTGAGGAAGCAGGACTCCACAGTACCGCACATGAGCTGTGCTCACACAGGTCAGCATCCTGCTGCTTACCATCCTGTGTTTGTATTCCTCTGAGGCATCGTGCACTGCAGTGTCCCAAGCATTGGAGCCACTAGCATAAACTTTGCTAACATCAAGCATCCAGTACCTGGAAAGAAATCATTGATGTACAGGAAAATGTTAGGATTCAAGTTTAATGGCAGCATAATCAAAGCAAATGGGAATTGCTTACTTTGTCGGTCTTCCAAAAGCCATGTTATCTTCCTGCACAAATTAAACAATGACAAATGTTATTTGTTTCATAAGATCTATGCTAAGATAACATAATCAGAGAAACACCATGACTGATTGAAGCAGAAGACTATTGTACTTATTTGGTAGTAATATGTAGTGCAGACAGAGGTTAAACCCAAACAAAAGCTCCCAAAAGTACATTTGTTCACTTGTGCCATAAATGTGACATATCTCACTGTCTGAAAACACTGGGTTTCCTTTTAAAGGTTGAATCAACAAAACCAAAGCACAATTTTTGTTAAAGTCAATTTAAAACAGTCCAAACAACATTCATTTCCTGGAGACTTATCTTAACCTTGATCATAATTACTATGAGCCTAACCTTAAAGCTGCATTACCTGATTTTCAAACCGCAAAAGCAGGATGTTGTTGTTTTTTTGTTTTTTTTTTAAATGCATTCAACTAGTTCCTAGCAGCTTAAAACCCTTTGGCATATCATGAGTATTCACACAGTTTTTTCAGTCAGTTCTGGCATTCTAAATGTCAATAGGGTTATGCAAAATAAGTGTTAAACTTTAGCCTAAACCCCTTTGGTCTGTAGAATAACTTTAGTGTGATGCGTAATTTGTCTGTTAAATCATTGTAATATGATTCATGATTATGTTAATTGACCAAAGAAAATAAACCAACTAACTAACAGGAGTGGAATGCAAACGCTAAATCAATCCTAATAACACAACTGATTATTTTGTCCGGTTTTGTTTTGTTTTGTTTTGTCCGGTTTTCTGATTTTTTTTATAAATATTCACCAAACACTCACCCACACCCACCCACCCACACACACACACACACCCACACACACACACCCACACACACACACACACACACACACACACACACACACACACACACAT
>KN489779.1:0-11525 GCA_000787155.1 Scartelaos histophorus
ATCCTCCTCACCTGACGAATCGTCAGATGAATCGTCTTCCAAAATGGCCTCGATCTGGGCTGCCAGCGCATCCTCCTCACCTGACGAATCGTCAGACGAATCGTCAGACAGAGTTTTAGTTTCTGGATGCTTCATTGTCCTTAGTAACTTGGAAAAGTTAAAAAGTTGGGGAGAGCTCGTGAAGTGTGGCTTTCAGTTCGGGGTCTCTAGCACAAGTGAGTGTATGTAGGACTAACACTTGAATCTACAAGAAATCCTCCTGTGATGTCATAAAGAAATTCTGTCTCATGCCACGTTACCATGACGATGGAACCTTATATGCCAATGAGCGGAACTTAACATTTAATTTTGTATTGATTTTTACAGGGAACATTATCGACCTTTACATTTTAAACCAAAACATGCTAAATTCATTCAAGTGGAACATAATGTGACTTTCATGGGAAACCTGGGATTAATTTCAGATGATCACAAAATATAAAATATCAAGGACAATTTCAAAAATGAACATCACTGAAATACATGTGACAGTTTAAAAGCACTTACAACTGTGTTTTACATTATTTGTTACATTATGTGTAACATTATTTGCTTATTTGACATGTTTGATTGACACTAAGTATTTTTTTTCAAAGGCAAATCCACATTTTGAGGTTTTACTGGACAAATCCTCACAGAAATGTTTAGTCCACAGCAGTTTTTCACTTCATCTATCAGATATATTACACACTTCATCGTTAATTACAGTTTTTGTGAAGCCCAAATACTTAGGAAACTGTATTTTTCCGTCCTTAATAGAGAAGGAAAGTAAAAAAGATTTGTACCTTGAAAATATGACTTCTTCTAGGCTAGAAGGATGGAAGTATAATAAGATCTTATACTTCTGAGTTCTTATTATAGATCCATGATTAGAGGGAACAGCACAATTTGGACACATTGTATGAGTGCACTGTGTGCAGTATTAGTTGCAGTTGGAGATACCGATGGTACAGATTGGCATCCAGCAATTTATTTTATTTTATTTTAGTCTCAACACGGCAAATACAACAACAAACAACACAGGCTAGAAAAATACATCTTCACATCTGCTCATTAAAACCAAACTTGCATCTTTCAAGTCTCTCTCTGTCCTCTCTTAAAATTCTGATAAAAAACGATTTATTTCTTCACTTTGAGACAGTGTTTTGTGCTTGGACTGGGTCAATGGGTCCACTGTAGCAGGGCGAAGAGGCAGAGGCTGTATTCAAGGCATGTCCTTCTGAGCGATACGATACGCACATACAGGACTTTGTTTGTAGTGTGTGGGAGGAAAGCCATCGCACATTTGTTATTCAAATGTTCGACTTGGGCAGAGGGACAGAGCTGGAGGAGGAATGGAAAATATGAAAAGTCAAATAAAGCTTTACATACTCTCTGTAAATAAAATTATTATGAGGGAAATTCACAAATGGCATTATGAGATTCCAATTTCAAATCAGTACTTTTCACATTCTGTGGACAATGCCATAGTGCTAAAATGATCTTAAATAGTGATTTTCAGCCCTGAACTCCTCCATGCAAATAATACCATAATCTTTTTTCTGAATTTATAGATCTACAGAGAATCACAAATATACATTTGGTGCTATTACTTCTACAACTACTGCTACTTATACTGCTAAAATTATTACTACTATGCTACTACTGCTACTACCTCTACTACAATCACTGCGGCTGTTGCTACTACTACAACAACTACGGCTACAATTGCAGATATTACTCCAATTTCTACTACTAAAGCACCTGTTGTCATGGCAATTAGCAATTCAAAAAAATAGTAATTCACGATTTTAAAAAAAAATATCCTAACACAGAACCGGAAACTGAATCCACGAACAGATATTTAAATATAGATTTCTGGAAAATTCTGGAAACATTATCTTGATGAATACACTGTCTGGCCAAAAAAAAAAGGTCTACTACTTGATTACTGCACGAATTCGCTTTGGTGTTGTTTCGATAAGCTTCTGCAATCTCACAAGATTTATTTCCATCCAGTTTTGCATTACTTTTTTACCAAGATCTTGCATAAGATGATGGTTGAGTGTGACCGCTGAGCAAAGCTTCTCCAACACATCCCAAAGATTCTCAATGGGGTTAAGGTCTGGACTCTGTGATGGCTAATCCATGTGTGAAAATGATGTCTCCTGCTCCCTGAACTCTTTCACAATTTGAGCCTGATGAATCCTGGCATTGTCGTCTTGGAATATTCCTGTGCCATCAGGGAAGAATCCATTGATGGAATAACCTGGTCATTCAGTATATTCAGGTATCGTGACCTCATTCTGACCTCACAAACTGTTGCTAAACCTACACCTGACCAACTGCACCAAACCCAGATCAGAGCACTTTCAGGTGGCGACTTTTGTTTTTGGCCAGGCAGTGTATTTTGAAATGCATTTGAGTAATATTCAGATAGAAAGACTCTGCAAACGGCTGCGCAACCAGACCAATGTTTTAGTCAACAAAGAAATAAAGTAATGCAGATTATTAACCTAAGTGAGTTTGCGTGAGGCTGAGGAGGGTTCTTTTGTCCATAAAGTCGTGATAAGAGGAGCATTGAGTTCACAGGGAAAGACTTTGTATCAAACCTGTATCAAGGTCCAACTGTGAAGCAGAAAAACACTTAACTGGGCCAATAATAAAGTCTACCACCATGTAAACAACTATTATCAAAATGGGTCAGGAATATGGTTGAACTACGGCTACGGCTACACCTACATACATACATTTTAGCTTCACCTCTCACTATACAATATTAAAAGTGCACTGTGTAACTTTTCTGGTGGAGGTTTCATCAAATGCTTGGAGACCAAACCAGATCAAGTTACAGGTCATATCTGTGGAGAGGCACCCCCACTCATTCAGAATGCATGTTTTTTCTAGGTATTTTTGAGCTATAAAACCTTGTAATTGATTGTAGAGCTGTTTAATGTCATACTATGGAACATTCTAGGCAAAGCAAGAAAAACAAAAACAAAAAAAACTAAATAATTATTGCTATTACTACTGCTACTATTACTAATACCAGGAAAGTTGTCCATTCTAATTTATGTGTGACCTTGTTTTTCAGTAAATGGAATAATTATTACGACCTTTCTTTTTGTTGTTCTTGGAGACTAATAATTATTAACTAATTTGCAGGTTTCTGGTTTTGGTTTTCCTATAAAGTACTCTTTAAAAGGATATGACACATGACGCCTGTTTTATTGCTTTATGGGCTCCCTGCAGTTCACTTCAGTAAACACAAGGAATCAGGAAATAATTAGCATGAACAGCTCATTATATTTTCAGTTTTTTCAGTCATTATAAATGCACTCTCTCTCTCCTCCATCACCGACCACAGCAGCAGCGTGACCACTGCTAGGGCTGAATTTTTACTTTTTAGAATTAAAAATAATGGGACAGACAATTATTAAAAAAAAAAAGAAAAAAAAAAGTGAAATAGTGAAATACAACAATTAAAGGTGCATTGTATATTTTTTATGATGGAGGGTCTGCATCCTGCTTGTCTCCACGGAGATGCTGTTGCTTTGCTTAGAATGCTACACACTATGGGAATTAAACTTATCTATATTCGTGGAGACACTCTTGTAGCAAGATACAGGTCAGATCCGTGGAGAGGCAAGCCCATGCAAGTGTTTTCCAGATATATTTTTAGCAATAAAAATTTCTCATTAGATATTTCGCATCAAATAATCACATATTTAAAGGCATCCACTGAATTTGAGCTGTGTAATGCTGTTCTTCTGGTTTTGGGGTATGTTTTCATGGACCCTCCTTCAGTCAAGCCCCTGTTATCAGTGTCTGTTGACTCAGACCGTTTGAAAGGGCTGTTGGGAAATACTTCAACACATATTCTGCGCTATACAGGTATATGTAAACTCAGCCCACGCAGGACTTAAACATGAGGGGAGTCCTATTGGCTCAGACTACATAAAGTGCAACTGCTATACTGGTGTTCCTGCTAAAAGCAAAGTACTCTAAACTACTACTACTACTACTACTACTATTACTACTACTACTACTACTACTACTACTACTACTACTACTACTACTACTACTACTACTAGTAGTATTACTACTACTACTACTACTACTAATACTACTACTACTACTACTACTACTACTACTACTACTACTACAGCTTGTGTTTAAATGTGGCACTTCTTACTGCAATACTTTGTCTAGAGCTGTTGTATGTATGTATGTATGTTTTCTACCTGTACTGGAAATAGCTAGTACTGCCTTTGTGGATCCTATATAATGCTTTAAACTGCATTATTATTATTATTATTAACTATTCATTATTATGCCTAACACTGGTGCCAAATCCCTCCAACCATCAACAATCACACAATCGTGTTTGTATATTGTGACAGGAAAGGTGAGTGTCTTGCCCAAGATCACCAAAAACAGGAATGAAACTGCCAATCAATCTCTAAACCACATGAGCCACTCTTGTCTAATGACATGTACTACTGCTGCCTGCCACTGATGGTTTTCTAAAATGATTTTTTGTTATTGCAATTGTACTGCCACTCCTAAAACTCTTAACTACTTTGGCTATTGCAGCAGGTGATACAAATTCAATCAAATATATTTGGTCACATGGTTACTACTACTACCACTACTACAACGACAGTGACCATCCTAGAACAACTCACTCTTTAGTTTGAGAATCTATACATCTTTGATGAGAATCTATAGGTCCAAACCAGTATTTCTCTACAAGACACACAAGAACTTTCACTACTACTGCTACTACTACTACTACTACTACTACTACTACTACTACTACTACTACTACTACTACTACCACTACTACTACTACTATGACACTGATTACCACCCTAAACAACCCAGTATACAGTATTTCTCTAATGGGCCACACATGTACTTCCCCTACTACTACTACTCCTACTACTCCTACTACTACTGCTACAGCTACTGAACAACCCACTCATTAGTTTAACGTGAGGAGAATCTATATGCCCTGCCCACAAACCAGTATTTCTCTATAGGGCCCATGTGGCTGTGATTCTAAGACAAAGAACTATAGATTCACAGCTGGGACATTTGTGAACCGGACGAGTGGGTTTTCTGTCAACCATAACAGCCTCAGTGTTAGCAGATCGAGGATGAAGCAACACACACAAAGAGACTATTGCAAAAACATTGAGTTGAGGAATTCAAATTTGTGCAAAGCTTAGACCGATTTTTAGAGATGTAGTGGAATTTTATCAAAACTTTGCAAGTACAGAATGAAATGTGTGGCAGTTTTCAGAAATGTAATACAGTAAAGGAGCTAAAAACAGATTTTGCAGATGTCATTAAGTAAAAAAAAAGGTTGTTTTCAGGCGACAACAAAATAGACTATTCAAAAATTCCTGGAGTTTAAAGGGCCTGTATTCCTCTATTTTCTGATCTTTGTTATAATGTTTCCTGATCACAAACATACCTGGAGTTGAGTTTTGTTTCATTCACACATATTAACACAGAAACCCTGCATATTTAGGCTGAGTTCTTCTCTCAAACAAGCAAGGGCTCCACTGTGTTTTTAAACTCTTTTATACCTTCACGAGAATCTTTGGATAATTTCAGATAATTGTCAATCTCCGTTAACTCGAAAACTACCGCTTCATGGCATCACAAGATGGAACAGAGCATTTTCAGCTTTAGTATTGTAGCAGACTAATAATGCAGCATTACTCAAACGTGTGGGAATAGAACAATAGAACAAAAACTCCAGGTCTGTTGTCAAAAAGGTAGCAACATTTTAAAGGCTTAAAGCTCATAAGAGTCAGTTTTGTGTAATATAGGACCAAGTCAAAACTTGATTTGCTGTTTATCTGTCAGTTTGCTCTTTTGCTGACCTGGTTTATGGTCAGTATCTCTGTAGCTACTGGTAGTGCCATTTTTCAACCCGAAAAATGTGACTGAGAAAATGTGATTCCAATACATAGAGGAGGTTTGTTGAAGTAATCCCAAACAAATGAGGTATAAAATTGACCGCAACCTTTTTAACCATATTGATATTGATATGATATTGAATATACAATATAAAGAATGTTTTTATATTTATCAATTGTGTTCATTTTAGGCACTGTTGCTGCTTAACCTGTAATTAAACAAATGTAAGATGAATTAGTCAAATGAAAAACAATTGCATCTCCATGGAGACAGGGAGGTACAGATGACAATTGTGCATCTTTAAAAGAACATGTTTATCCTGGATTTGAACATTGTCAAGTTGAAAGCCTAATTCGCCACAAGAATGCGGCTGTAATTAAATAATTACAAGCTAAATTAGTTTAATGCAAGTCTGTGCAACATCTCAGGCAAGCCAAAAGCATCTCCATGGAAACAAGGAAGTAGACAACAACAGAAAAGTTACATAGTACAACTTTACAAGATTAACTCACAACAAAATAGTGTCATTGTCTTGGTAGCGTAACTCAATACTTGATGAAAGTAGTCAAGGCTAAGAGAGTAAAGAGCATAGCATAGGTCAGGTTTAAGCAGCTCTGCAGAAAGAGGTGAGAAAAAGGTGAGAAGAATGGAGGGAGGAGACTGAATGAAGCGGTTGGGCCGATGACGACAGTAAACAGAAACTTGGCACAGGCTGGCAAAGGATTACAGCATTCCTCTGCTCTGAAAACGGGCACAAACACATGGATACCACAAAGATACCTGAGAGGTACACTGTCTGGAAAGGGGAGGAGAGGGGAAGGGCAGTCAGGAAATGGAAAGCTGAATGGAGTGAGTGTCTTATGTTCGTAGTGTGTTATTATCAGTATTTTGAGCACTAAAACCTCCATTAATGCCGTAGTGAGGGACATCCTAGGCAAAGCAATGACATCTCTATGAAGAAACAAAGTGCCACTTGTTTTCCTTTAACACCTCATCAAAAGTTAAATGAACTCCCCTGGAGGTGTAAATGTGAACTGAATCATATTATTTTAATGCAATTGCAATGCTTGTCAGTAAAAAATTGAGTTCTTATAATGGTGTTTGCAAATTAAACTATGTATACACTTCCTGTGTAGGTATTAATCCTGCAGAAAGGTTGACTGAATAACTGCAGCTTTTTTAATTAACTCCAATTGCAACCAGTCAAATTATGAGTGTGATATGTTGTTCCTTCATCAAAAACATACCTAGAGTTGTGTTTTGTTTGATTGTCACAAGTTTATCACATAAACTCTGCATTTAACTTCACATCTGAGTTCTTCTCAAAAACACAAAACACTGTTCCACTGTGTGATGTGGTAATACAGGAAGTGCTCCACTGTGTTTCTAAACTCTTTACACCTTAACTAGAGTCCTTTAGATGGTTTGAGCCCTAAAATTGCAATTCTCTACTGAAATAAAAGTAAAAGGTATCTGTTAACTTGAAAGCTACCACTACATGACATCACAAGATGAAACTTTGCATTTTGTGCTTTGGAGATGTAGACGGACTAATTATGTTTTACTAAAACATGCGTGAATGAAACTAATTGAATATTTTGAGGAGGTAATAGCATTATAAACTGGCTTAAAGATCACAGAGTCAATTTTGCGTAGTATAGGACCTTTTAATCTTGGAGCTCTATAGAACAATGAATTAGTAAAGCAGTACAGGATTTACAGTTACACAGCAGACACAGATGTAGACGAGCTACTGCAATTCACTCTACATTAAGTGTCGCACACATCACATTTAGTACTACAATAGGCAGGCCTAAACCAGGACTAGAACAGTACCAAACCATATCTATATTTGGACTAAACTGGGCTCAAACCAGGACTAAAGCGTCATATGCATTCATCGTTTGACGTCATATTTGTGAAGAAAAATAAAAACTCAGGTCCATTGTAAAGTTGCTGTGCTATAGGAGTCTTTAGGCGGGAAAGATGATTGACAGGTCTCTGTGGTCCATCTCCGTAACAGGACCAGTGACATATTTTCACTTTATGTAAGTTCATTTGCCTATGTCACACCCACCTAAGAGTACAAAGCTAAATTCCCAGTGTTGTTGTTGCAGTGCTTGCAGTATGTAAAATCAAAAAACACTTCTAAATGGTACATGAATAAGATTTACTGACTGGATTTTGCTGGTTCTTAATGGGGAGATGCAAAACCAGCAAATGCAAATGAGCTAGTAAACCTTTGGAGTGTAATACTAATACTGTTAAGCTTTGTGTAATATTCTTAGGCAAATGAATACATTGAAGGGGCACTATGTAACTTTTCTGCTAAAGGATCCACCACCTGCTTGTCTCCATGGAGATTACATGAAAGCAAATAGTGTGCCAACCCTCCACCAGATAAGTTCCATAATACATGATTAAATTAAACATGGAGGTGGAGAACATTGTCTCACAGTATGGCAATAAACTGGTCTATTATCATGAGTCCAAATGAGGCCAAGTTGCAGGTCAGATCTGCGGAGAGGCAACCCACAACCCACCACAGTCAGAATGCCTGTTTTTCTAGGTATTTTTGAGCAATAAAACCATGTGTAATTGTAATGTAAGGTAGATCTGCTTAATGTCATATTGTGGAACAATCCAACCACATCAAAGACATTTCCATAGAGACATGAAGGTGAAGGATCCCCTACCATAAAGTTACATAGTGCACCTTTAACAAAAATGTATGTGGACAAATAATTGGTGTTTCATGCAACATTTCCCATGTTTCCTGATAATTTACATCACGCTGGGTTAGGGTTTATTATATTACCATGAAATAAAGTTAAATAATATTTCCTGTGAGTAATTAACATGCAAATACCAGAATTACACTGCTACATAATTTTGCCATGTTTATATCTCTTGTAGATTTCCATTGCTTTTTTTGTTGTTTGTTTTTATTGCTTTTACTGAACATAGTGGGACTTTAGGCTCTTTTATGGACTCCAAATCTTTTGGATCTGTTCATTTCACAGAGCTGTTCAACAGACTGGCTCTTTTTATATGTATTTATATAACAGAAACAAATGTGAGAACTCCTTTACTAATTATTTTATCTACAAACTCATCACAAAGAGAAATAACCAAAGCTCAGATTTGTTTAAAATCGTTCAAACTTGTGGGAATGCATTTACCCTTTGAAATTATGCATATTTAAGATGTTATTAGAATATGAAATGTGTTTTATATACGTACTCATGTTGCGTACTCTGCTTCTGTTCTAATTCTTATGTGGGTTCAGCGTTAAACAGTGTACAAATGCATTAAAAAGATTTGGTTCTTTTACAAATGAGATCCATTTCCAACAGTTCAGGTGAAGATAAATCTCAAAAGAACCGACTTGTTTACAAACATCACATCACTAATTGACCGTGGATGCCAGAGGTCCACAGGTCACATGATTCACCTGCCTTGCACTGATGAGCTCATTATTTCTTTATTATCTGTGTGAGCGTCGTCATGGCAACTGGTCAAAATAATACAAGGTCAAAACAACAACAAGCCCATGCATCGGACTGGCATGTTTATCAATTTAAACAACCGAGTCTGGTCAGGATATGTTGTTTGTGCTTTTAAAATGATCTTCTAAACGTCTTTATAAAAGCTACGCTGAATAGTCTTTGGATCCATTATGGACAGCACTATGCAATTTGTAATTTAAGCCACTGCAACTATTATTTAGACTTTTAAAATGACTCTAAATGAACCTAAATTACAGGTTAGAAACAGGTCGTAATATGTCATTATTTTTTGTTCATATATCACACAAAATTGACTGTTGTGAGCTTTAAGCCATGTTACTTCCTCAAAAACAGACCTGAGCTTTCATTCATGTTTGTGTAACCCTTTATTATTGGTCTGTCTACATTTACATCTACATCCTCTGTTCCACCTTGTGATGTTATGAAGCTATAGTTTTCAAGAGCTAACTTTTACCTTTTGTTTAGTAGAGATTAGAAATCCCAGGGCTAAAATCATCCAAAAGATTCTAGTGAAGGTGTATAGAGTTTAAAAACACAGTGGAGGACTTCCTGTATTACCACATGACATTACAAGTGCTTTCTATTTGAGAGAAGAACTAAATATGCGTGATTTGTGTGTTAAACATGTGTGAATGAAATAAAACAACTCCAGGTACGTTTGTGATGAGGAAACATTATAACATAGGTCATAAAATGGTGTAATATGGGCCGTTTAAATAGCTCAGTTGTCTTCACAAATCAATTAAATGTATATGAAAGATGCCTTGGGGTCCAACCAGAAGAGCTGGAGGAAGTGTTTGGAGTGAGGGAAGTCTGTGAGTCCCTGCTTAGACTGCTGTCCTTAGATAAACAGAAGAAGATGGATGGATAAAAGATGCATGGAAAGTAGGTGAGTTTTAACTAAATACTACTGAATAACTAGGATTTAAGCTATGGCCTTTTTGTATTTTGTTCTACTTAAGTGTTCAAATTCCAGGCAAGTGTCTTAACATGCTTATATCGAGCTTAATTAAGTAAGATGAAACTTCCTCAGGTTAAAAAGTCAGGCTTTGTTGTTGCTGACTCAGACAATCTGTCACTGTCACTGTGGGAATATGTCTTATTTACTTACAAGTTCAGATGAATCACGACAATCAGGAAACAACAGGGCCCAAGGAGCAAATTTTGTGAAGATTTATACTATTACAGTTACTTTTACTTGCGCAACTACTGGTGTATCACACTGTTAAATGCTTGCACAATTGCGAGATTACTTAACAAAAATGCTGCCAATCCAAAGTACTACCACAAACTGCAATGATGTAGCCTATATTACTACCCAAAATTACAACAACCCAATAATCTTTTATAATATAGGCTAAAGGCTATAAAATACACACCTCTGTCTATTGAAGCTGGCACAGTGACTTCTCCTTTAGAGTGAAGATGAATCATAACCACTTATTAACCAATCAATAGGCCATATGTAAACACTGTTTTCTAGATGTTTCCAACCATCACCGCCACCTCAAGTCACTAACTTGAAGCGTTGAAAACTGCATTTGTTATTAAAACATGCACTTTACCTCTATTCATTGTTGAAACCACACTATGTAACTTTTCCATAATACAGCATTAAACATCAAGCAGTGATTCAATGGCAGAGTTTTATTGCTCCAAAACGCTTTTTTGAACCTGTGTTACATCACTTCTCCGCAGATCTGACTTGTATCTTGGCATAGCTGCATCCCCTGCTTAGCAATAAAACCTTCATGGACACTCATCACCACAAAAAAAAAAAAAAATAAAATAAAATACGTATTACACCTTTAAAAAGGCCTACAACTAAAACAACATCTTTCTTCTCCAAATCAATAGCCTTATCATTCCATTGGCATTAGCTACCAGTATCTTTAATATTAACCTTATATAGACATTCCTTTTGATGAAGCACTCTTTGTTCTTGTGTGGTCACTCTGTTTAAAAACCTTGAGGCGCACATTGAATGCAGATAACTGTGATAATGTTGACCCGGAGCCGTGGGAGAGGACCCGGTTGAGTCAC
>KN489779.1:11574-27415 GCA_000787155.1 Scartelaos histophorus
AGGTAATCGCAGCGCGGACAGGTGCATCTTACGCACGGGAAAACGAGGCGCTGTCTATTCTAGGGATTTGTTTTCGGTTTACCGCAAATGTGTGCACAACCAACACGTGACACCACCCAAACTAAAAAATCAAAGCCGATGTGAAAGTTGAATGAAAGTGGATAATGTGCGCGCGGTTTACCTCGTTGTGTTTGCGCGCTCGAGAGGCGCATCCGAGCGCACGAGAGGAGCAGGACGTAGCAGAACACCTGTAGCGTCCTCTTCGTAGCAGCCATGGTCCCACTGCGCACAGTCCAATTACACCCTTTGTATCCTCATATTAGATATCCCAAAAAAAACGCCTTTATATTCCGTGCGTAAAAGTTCGATAAATTGATCCAAAAGTCAAGTAGGTCACGGAATTGGTAATAAAATGTCCAAAGTTGTATTTCTTATAACGTACTCTTAAGAACTGTAAAATGGAGTTGTTAAAAGGCGTCTTCTCGTAGTGAGTTTGTGAACTATGATCTGGTTGAGCGAGTCCTGTCCGCGCCGTGATTCACCGCTGCACTGATTGGAGGGACCGTGATTTGTTCAGGGAGGGACCTGCTCCAACTGCGCCACGGTGACAAGTGCGCGTGGGCTTGGCACGGACGTTCAGGAGTACTACAGTAGCAGACATTGGCACGGATTAAAGGGACTATGACAAATTTGTTATTCGAGACGGTATAGATCCACAAAACAAGGGCCAGCATATCAAGACACGTATTTCTGTTAAACTGTGCAATTAGTCAGTGCATTAATGAACTGGACAGAGATGACACGAGCTACTAAGAGGAGATATGATTGTCACGATATTTGGTCTAGGAGAACAAGACAAGACGAGCCTTTTATATCAGTTTTAATAAAATCACAGTTTTGGCTTCATCATTTTATATTCATTTAATTGAGTTTTTCTGTTATTGTATTATTGCTTTTTAGAAATGCAGCTTTCAAGCATTCAGATATTTTCTCATGTACATAGATATGAAGCACCATCTTATTTTACCTTATGAGATCATGCGTCACGTAGCACGTGGCAAAGATATAAGCCAGATCTGTGGAGAGGCGACCCTGCTCATGGTGGAGTGGGTGGTTTTCATGTATTTTTGAGCATTAAAAATGACATAAATGCAAGACAGATACGTATAATGTCACGCTGTAGAATGACAATATCTCCATGGACACAAACACATTCAGTTCAATTCAAAAAGACAAATGAAATATAAAGATAAAACAGTTCAAAAGTCCAGTTTAAGTTGACCAAAAAGAGGACATGTAATTTAACTGACTGTTTAATACACTACAATTCAGAGTTTTATAAATATCTCTAAGTGCTCTAAAAGACAAGGTTAATGCTGACACAATATGCCATAAAGATTTTCATATCAGACTGAACCGTGGAACTTTGACCCTGCACTCCTTCAGGCTGTGACCGAGACAAAACCAGCCTCTGTCCCTCTGCATTCTCTCTATATGTCAATATTTGGAATAACAACACTTTTTCTATTTATTCACCTGCAAGGACAATGGGGAATCAGTAAACAATAAACAAGGGAGCGTCTGACTACAATCTAGATTCATTCACAATGGAAAGTCTCCCTGTCAGACTTTATAATATGTTTTGTATAAGTCAAAACCAGCTTGATCCTGGACTGGTAAAGCAATAGGTCTAGACTGGGATCATATTAGCAAACCAAAAAAGTTTCAATAAGGATTAAAGTTGCAATAACACATAATAAAATCTAAACTTTTAGCCTATATAAACTCTCCTGTTTTGGCATATGGCCCAGACTGAGGATTAAATGAGTCCAAACACCGACTAAACCAGGATTAATGTTTCTCAGTGAAGCATTAATATAGCTTGCATTAGTACATTTTAGGTGTTAAAATGAATTCCTTATATAGAATAAAACCTTGAAAACAATCTTTTTTTACTGTTAGCATGACCTGTCGCTATGAAGTAATATGTTTAAAGCCATAGAGTAGAATATTCCAGCAATTTCCATGGAGAGAAGCATTTCACTGACCTTCCACCAGAAAAGTTACTTAGTACACCTACTTTTTCTTGTTTATGTTATTACCATTTCTTGTTTTGCTCTTTGTTTTTGTATTTAATCTGATTTGTGGGCTATTGTGTCCAAAAAAATCCTTTTTATGGGTCAATAAAGTTTGTATGTGTCTATATCTACTTAAACAAGTAAATGATATGTGGAATAAAACTACTATTAGCTGTAATTTATTCATAAAACCCCAAATTATCACAAGGTCTTTATATTTTTACTCTTTGATATTATAATACATTGTGACACGTGAGCTACTGTATCCACGTTATTTCCCTTGTGGATCAATAAAATTTGTCTAATAATAAAACTTGACCTGATCACAGGAGCAGGATGCCTTCCCGTCAGCACCTGTGAGTTGTTTTTGTGAAAAAGTCTCGTGTCATTTTGTTTGTCACTGAAGCTTTGAGCAAACATGAGTGTGGAGAAAGAAAGAGAGCAGAGGAACCAGACCAACCACCCCCAAACTGGCTGATCTGGCAACTCAGGTCCTGCTGCAGGTGCACACGCGATGCAAGCTACAAATAAGAAAACAACATCTTTTAATTATAGCTTTTTAAGATAGTAATAGTTATTAAAATGGGGCAATGGTTCATACACGTAATTTTTAATTACAGGTGCACTGTGTAACCTTTCTTATGTGGTGTTTGCTAAATTGCTACTTGCTTGTAGTTGAAATGTTTTGCACTAGGGTGTATATATTTATATTGTATATATCTTGCATTTATTAATTTACTTAGATTCAGATAGTATAGGCTATAGAAGTGGTTGGTGTTAATATTTGGGGCAATGGTTGGTACAAATGATGTTTAAAGGCGCAATATCTTCCTAAAATAATCGCATAAGTCATTTTTTCAGGTTTTTCAGGAAACACAAAAAATTTCCCCCAAAATTGAAATTATGGCATAAATTATGGCAAAGAAAACTTATGCAAAAAGTGACTTAGGCGATTATTTTAGGAAGGTGACGATATGTAACTTTGTGGTGGAGGACTTGCTATCTGCTTGTCCCTAAAATGTTTCGCAGTATGGCATTAAACATATCAGTCTTGCATTTCGTTCATTAACTGAGGGAGTGAATAGAGTATTAGCAGTCATTAACATGTGGGATAATAGTTGGTACACTTGATCCTTAAAGGTGCACTTTGTACCTTTTCTGGTATTGTTTTAATAACTGCTTGTCCATGAAATGTTTCATAATATGAGATTAAAATGATCTTTCTTGCATTTATTGAATTACAGATGTTTTAATCAAATACCTATGCACTCTGTGAGCAATTCTGGGTGCAAATCTAGGTCTATTCATTTAAAGTTGCACGACGGAGTTTTTTATTGGAGGCCTGCCACCTCCTTGTCTGGAAAGGAATGTTCCAAATGGCATTATACTTTTATTATCTCTATGGACACAAATAGGTTACACAACAAGGGCAGGTTATGTTTTTTTAGATAATCATTTTAGCAATCAAAACACCTAAATGAATGAATGATTGATACATTTATTAATGCCTTACTGAGGAGTATTCAAGGCAAAGCTATGTAAATGTTGCATAAACTTCTAGTGGAAACTACACCTAAAAGACTAACACAGGACTGTATGATAAACCAAGATAAACCCAAACTAAAAACAAGACTAAACTGTAAAATCAGATTGAGAATAAAAATTGCAGTTATCTAGAGTACCACACATGAAGTTGTTGTCATTTGTCTGTAAAGGTGAACTATTTTGTTTAATGAAGCTCATGTCTCAGCTCAGAAAAGTAGACTCTTAACGGTTAATCTTTGACCAGGAAGTCTTTCCTTGAACCATTTCTTCCTTATCGAGAAAACAGAAGAAAAAACAGAAAACAGGAACTAATAGGAAGAATCTAGGAAGTGCACATGTCTACGTAGAACTGAGAGGCTACCAGAAAATAATGATAACTGCTTGTATTTGTTATTATTCACACACATAACTTTGGCAAAGTGGGTGAAGTGTCTTGTCGAAGAAAACAATGACAACACGCAATTGTCAGAGCTGAGATTGAGCTGTGGATCTTCTGGTTAGAGGGCAAATTTATCAACCACTAAGCCACTGTTGCTCTGAAACACTCAACAAACCCTATTTAATTGTAATTTTCCGCTAAGTTATAAGTCAGATATCATTGTTAGGGTGAAACTGAATTCAGGCAAGATAAATATATTTTAATGTCATATGTGGGACATTCAGGCAAAGCATTAACATCTCCGTGGAAACATGAAGATGGCACCACCTCACCAGAAAAGTTACACAGTGCACCTTTAAGTTATTGGTGTCATTTGACTGTGACTAATAACTTGAAAATATTAATGATTACTAAAAGTGACACATCTCAAAACGGAGTGTCCTGCCTGGTTAGTAAGATTAGGCTGGATTTTTTGTTTTATTGTGATAAAAGACCGCCCTCTACTGGTAGCAATATGGCAATGAAAATGACTGTCTTTTCTGAAATACTTTTGCTAGTACTAGATTCCTGAGACTACTTTTACTACTATTACTACTACTACTTCTACTACTACTCCTACTACAGCTGCTCCTACTATGACTATTACTACTACTACTATTACTGCATTACTGCAACTACTATACTACTACTTCTACTACTACTGTCACTGCTAGTACTGCTACTGCTACTACTACTACTACTACAAACAGACAACAAACAGTCAAAAGGAAACCATTTTATTCATACAGTTGGATCTCATCACATCTGTATTTTCAAACGTGTCACTATAATGTTTTCATGACTATCCAGTACCCTCTTTATTCTTTTGTATTTCTTTATAATTCTCACATACACAACTACTTTCAAAAATGAATCTAAATAATTATTTTACGTGGTGCAAAACGCTAAATTGTAGTGGACGAAGAAATCAATCTCGCCTTTGACATTCAGTAAATAAATGAGCACACAATAATATTTGAATAATAATTAAAAACACAAGATTTGAAGGCCACAAAACCTAATTACAAATGTATTAACTTTCAGAACAAATTAAATTTTTAAAATAGGTGAAACAACTGCTAGACATGGAACAGTTAGTAAATGTTTAGATTATGTTCATTTAAGATATTTTATTTTAACTTCTTAGTGGTAGTACTAATTGTGGTAGCAGATTAACAGCTATGGATGTAGTTTAGTAGTACAAATATTATCGTTTACAGTACAATGGATTACTACTTCATTTTAACAGTAATGGGATAGCACTGCTCAGTTAGTGAAGGCTTAAAGTGCTATTAAATTAAAGGTGCACTGTTTCCATGAAGATAGTACTGCTTTGCCTGAAAGGTTCCATGGTATGGCATTAAACTAATCTATGTTGCATTTATTAAATTACAGATGTTTTACTTCTCAAAAAATACTACAAAAACATTCATTCTTACAGTGAGAGAGGTTACCTCTCCACAGATCTGACCTGTAACTTGCCCTGGAGGCATTGTGGGCTTGTTCCTATGGAAGATACATTAATGCCATACTGTGGGACATTCTAGACAAAGTAATACGATTTCCTTGAAAACAAACAAGTGGCGGCTCTTCCACCAGAAAGGTACACAATGCACCTTAAATATACATTTCATAGATCATGAGCCTTTAAATTGAAATAATGTATAAGTAATAAACAGTAAAAATAAAAATGTATACCTATTTCTTATATTCTTTTATCCTAGAATATGCTGACTTTAATTGTTTGAGAGATATTTAGAATTTAAGGACTGCTTCCATCTTTGACAGAAAGAAAAAAAAAAACTACTACTCAGAAATCACTGTATCCTGCTGGTGACTGTCTCTGTATTAATACATTTAAACTATATTGAGTGTGCTAATAAAAGCCTGTTCTCTACCCTGCTTCCTCATTCATGTGTGACATTTCATAAAACAAATTAAAATAAATATAATTACACTTATTTTCAACTATTTTCACATTCAGTAAAAACACAGAACAGCGAATGATTCAACGCTTTTAACACAAGGAGAGGAATGAAATTGAGATGTGTCCTAAAAGTATATGGACATGATCATTGGAAACCACTTTATAACACCTTCATTAGCCTTACTAAAGCATTAACAAAGACTTAATTCATAATGAGCAAATAGTATATTAAGAATTATTCAAATTTTGTAACTACTGATTAAGGGGTTATGAGTATTAATTAAGAAGTTACTAAGCCTGAATCATTCTTAATAAACTAATTGTTCATTACTCTTCATGTGTGCCTAAGTGCCATTATTATAAAGTGATAGTTGAGATAGTTATGGCTGCATCATGAACATGTTTAAAAGGCTCTTGTTCATTACAGGAAATAAAGCTACAGGCATGAAATTTGTTACTGTCAGTACTCAGTGGTGGTAAACTGCTTCTATAGCCACAGATTCCCTGGGGCAGAATCAAAGAATCATGGCTGCCAATCTGCACCAAACCACCAACTACTATTTCACACATTATATTTAGGGTGTGTTTACAGTTGCACGATCACCACATTAAAATTGGGAATAACAAAACCTGGACTAGATCACTGCTAAACCAGGACCAAACCTAGTCTACATTAGGAATGAACTTGGCTCAAACCAAGAGTAAGTGTCACACACCCTTATACATAGGCAAGGTGGATGAAGTATCTTGCCTAAGGACACAACAACAGTATGCATTAGTTGGAGCTAGAGCTAGAATTGAACAACTCTCTATTTACTATCTAGTCTACAGTGTTAAAAAAACAGAAATGGTGATAATGGTGATAAAAATGTAAAGAGTAACTTAACACCAAAACTTAACCTTATCTTAACTTATTTTCGGTTTTTAATAGTAACATCACTGCTTCTATCTATATATCGATTTATCTATCAGTAAATAAGAAAATTCTATGTTTTTGGTTTGATTTGCATTAGAGACATTGCTCTTATTGTATCCTTGATGCAAGATACTTCCTCACCCACATCTATACGAATACTTGCATGATTGATGGACTATCCTGTTATATGCAACATTTGGTTTAAAATAGTTCATCGCTATGGCAACAGTCTTAATTTTCTATTATTTTGAAACCCAGAGATAGCAGCAGACCACCACAGAGTAAGTAGTTAATGCTATGTAAACTGCATTGTATAAACATGACCCCATGCCTATGTGATGGTTTCACATATAAATACATTGACGATCTCACTCTCTCTGGACAGATCTGACAGACTATGTTGACAACTACACTAAGGACACACATGGACACACTGAACTGGTGTCTGGTGATTGCTTATCGTTTTTGTGAGTCTAAAAGAGGAGAAATGATTTACAGTTTTTCCCAACAGTTTAGCTTTAGATTTATGTGTTACTGTAGTTTATCGGACCACTAAGAGTCAGTATAGCCCCATAAGCAATGTGTTATCTTTAGTTTAAAAATAAATTTTATTTCTATATCACCTTTAAAGATACAGATATGCTTATTATTATTATTAGTCAGTTTTTTTTCTTTTTTAGACTAAATCCACAATAGTTTTTTAAAATTCTTGTGTTCCTTGGAGAATTTGTTTATAGTATAGTTTGGGACATTTGGATTGAAAATTGGATTTATTAGTCTCCATTCAGTCCTTTCATTCTTTACTCATTAATGCATAATATTACTTAAATTCCGATATGCCTAATGATATTAAAACAGGGATTACGCCTACTCTATTTTGCTAATCTGATTTATTGCATAATTTGGTATAAATTTGTATGTGTTATTTTGGTATTTTGGACATCACTTCACTGTCTTTAACCTGACTGAGAAAAACTGTAAACTAATCTCAAAACTAGTATTAACCTTAAATACATTTCCCCCATAGAGTAACTTGTTCAAGCCCTGCCCTCACCTCAGTATTATTCCCACTTATTAAAACAAAGACTTTAGTTCTTCTGTAGCTCTTCTTTCTTCTTATTTCTTGTTCTTGAGCTGGTTGGCGAGCCAGTCCAGCCCCTCATACAGCCCGTCTCCACTGGTGGCACACGTGGCCTGGATGTACCAGTTACGATGGCGCAGAGAGTGGAGCCCCAACTTATCCGTGATCTCTGCTGCATTCATGGCGTTTGGTAAATCCTGGGGGTAAAAAAAAGAAATGAATTAAAAACACTAAAGAAGAGGCAAGAATAGAATTTCACAGAATTTCAAAATAATGTGATGGATTTATATAGTGCATTTCCTAAACATACTTAGGGGTTTACAGTGCATTATTCATTCACTCCAGAGTTTATTATTGTAGAAACACCACATTCATATTAGGCTATGTGGGGTAAGTGTATTGCCTAAGGACACAACAGCAGTTTGCACTGTTAGATCCTCCCCTGCAGCACTGTGACACCTGGTATTCCCAATAGTGTCCCACCTGAATCGGCTGCAAAGTAATAACATCTCCATAGACAAGCAGGACTATCCACCAGAAAGTCCACCTTTAAATACCAAACCATTTCACTTGAATTACAGACAAGAAGCTGTGTGGTCAATATACTTCAGAGTGGCTTTATGATGCTTCTTTGGCCTGACCTGTTTGTTGGCGAACACGAGCAGCACGGCGTCTCTGAGTTCATCTTCAGCCAACATCCTCATGAGCTCCTCCCGTGCCTCGTTCACTCGCTCACGGTCGTTACTGTCCACTACGAAAATCAGACCTGCCATGGACAACAACAGAGGGGAAAAAATGCTTTAAAAATCAATAATGACTTAGCGTAGTTAGTGAAGGATGGAAGCGGTCAGGGCAGTACTACTTCAAAGTATATTCAAGTAAAATAACATACATTCAGTGTAAAATATTCAAGTAATTAAATCAAAAATCAAGTATTTTTGTTTGAGATAATATTTGACTGATAGATACAAGTGTTCACACCTGTTTCTATTATTTAGTCTAGGCTAAGGCTTTATGAATCAAATTAAACAAATTAGTGTTTAAAGGTATCAAATTGATAGTAATTGTTACAGGCAAAAATAATATAATGAAAATGTACTAAGGTAACTTAATTCTCCCCTGAAGCGCAAGTGTTTGTTTGAGTGACTGAGTAGGTACCTTGTGTGTTTTGGAAGTAGTGTCTCCACAGGGGCCTGATTTTGTCCTGTCCGCCCACGTCCCACACTGTGAAGCTGATGTTCTTGTACTCCACCGTCTCCACATTAAAACCTGTACAACAACAGCAGAGAGGAAACACTGAATACAACAGAGAGGAAACGCTGTCAAATCATTTTTAAGATGCCTGAAAAGTCAAGAAAAATACATTTTCAGGAACTTGTGATCATTATGAGCATTCCTGGTCCTGTAGGTGTTGGAGTTTCAACAAAATATGACTAACTGAACTGTTGGCTAATACGCTGTGATGAATTGTGTTCAAACAAAGCTCAGATTAAGGTCTAATTTGAGTAACAGAGCTTAAGACAAAGCCTCCAGTTAGTTTCAGATGTTCAAATGTTGACATCAGCTGCAAAGTATCAGTATAACATTTCTGGTGGAGATGTTGTCGCCTTGACTGGTATGTTACATAATATGGCATTAAATGTATCTATTTCCATTAAGATTTTATTAAAAAAAAAAAACTATTTAGCAATGATGTCATGGGGACCCTCTTATTTAAAGAAGACATATTGTGCTTTTGTCTGCTATATAGTTGTAATCTGTGATATCTGTGATTTTATATATTGGACATTTTAAATAACAATATTGAACTAAAACTAAAACAAAGATTGGTGCATTGCATTACATATGAATACATTTCAGTGACCTCACCAATAGTGGGGATTGTGGTCACTATTTCTCCCAGTTTGAGCTTGTAAAGGATGGTTGTTTTTCCAGCTGCGTCAAGTCCCACCATCAGGATCCGCATCTCCTTTTTCCCGATGAGGCTCTTCAACAAGTTCCCAAAAATGTTCCCCATGATTCAACGACTATTGCAGTTTAAAGGGAAGAAATCTGAAAGACCAAAACAGCAAATTAATTGAAAAATATTATTTACGTCAAGTCACGTTTCTTTTCATTTTACATGTAGAATGTCTTGTCTTGTATTTGAATTAACTGACAGCTAAATACATAACTGATTGATTGACTGTTATTGCCTTTAAGAGATAACTCAAGTATAAAGCATTGGATTTATAGCACTGACACCTAAAGCTCTTTACAGTGCATTATTCATATACTCACAACAGTCACCTACATCACATTTATACTAGGCAAGGTGGGTGAAGTCTTCCTGAAGATGTGAGACAGGCCTCTAATTTGACAATGTTTAAATCTAGGCTGAAAAAGGTTCTGTTTAGCTGTGCATATGACTGGAAGGTTTTAATTCTGCACTCTTCTCTTTTAATGTTCAATTTATGATGATTATTTATGTTTTGATTAGTTTCTATTGTAATTTTAACTTTGTATATGAATTGTGCTATATAATAAACTTGAAGTGTCTTGCTTCACCCACATTACTTAATGACAATGACAGTTCCCATTAGAGCCATTGCTGCCCCACAGTAGCACCTGGTATTCCCAGTGGTCTCCATCTAAATATTAACCAAGTCCTGCCTGCTTAGAGACCTACTGTGAGATCTGGCAAGATTGCGCAATGACAAGTAGATAAATATGGCCACAGCTAAACTAAAAACTAAAAGTTACCTACTTCTAAGTGTGAGCATTCACACTTCACTGTGATTGGTTAAGAAGCATCAGATCATGTGTCAGATTCAAGTGTCTTAGAGCATTTCTGTACTATTGGCCAGTGACTAAGAATGAAAATATAAAAATGTAATGTTGTGAAAAGACACTAACACTTCACATGTAGCTTTGTTTTTGGGTTATATTGAAATTAAACAACTTATTTTTGCTTCTAAAATTCTCATTACTATTATTTAGTTATCCAGTGTATTGTGACCTAAATAGTCACATTTACCAATTAAGCAAATAATCATGACATTCTTTTGCATCATTCCTCTACATTTCATAGACTCAGACCAGAAACAGGTGGAGCTCATGCCTTTTGCCTAAAGCTACAGAAAAACCACAAACCAGAGCCATGACCAGAGGCTGGAGTCAATCTGTTACAACCTTCAAATGTTTCCACTACAAAGCCAAGCCCTGAGAGAAAACGTGCACGTTGCCCCATATAAGAATTTATATGGGGCAATAACTGTCCATTCATCAGCAATATACTAGAAGACAATTTCTGATGATGCAATACAATACAACATAATGTTGTTACATTCAAAACATATTTTATATTACTATGCGGCCTTATATCTGTGTAATACCTAAATCGTCCAGGTAGGTTCCATAGTGGTCTATGGGCATATATTGTACTAATCTATGTGGTCTGTACTTGCTCAAGGTTCAATTCTGTCCAGTGAATTTGACTTTTTAGTATTGATACTTGCTCAAATGAGTATCTACTTTCAAGACTAGTTTTAGTATCGATTAGCATCTGATCTGGACTATGCAAATTAAAAGGTTCTTCAGTCAAAATTTAGGAAGAAACTTCTCTTTATTTTCTTTTTAGGACTAATAAATTGCATTCACATTTGAGAATTTGATAATGTCGTCATTTCAGATGGAGGGTAGGAGTCTATGTAAGTCTATGGGGGATGCAAAGTTTTTGAAAGAAATATCTAAACATATGATCCACAAATGTTGAACTTTATCATTATTTGTTTGGGATTGGCTCTGCAAACTTGCAAGATTAATCTCATGCCTTAAAGTCTTCTCAACTGAGAACAATCACGCCTTTAGTGTTACATAATAGCACCACTTTTTGAAGCTATTATGCAAAAATAATTTCCCTTTTTTTATTTACACTGACAGAGAAGACACTGAACTTTGAGAGGTTTTTTGTGAGGTATTAACCATAAACCATGACAACAAATCTTTGATAATTAAAGAACTAATTCCAAAACAGAATTCTGACCTGTCCTCTTGCTTAATTTTAAACTAGAGGCTATATGGATCTTTATGTAAGGTGCAGGCAAATATAAAACATCTCATTGCTTCAAAACCTTTCTTTTAATTCAATCAAAACAACCCTATCAGCAACAACTTTGAACATATAATGACTCATTTGTACTAGTAACAATGACCAATAGATCTATGATGTCAAACTTAGTAGGCCTATTGAAGACACGACTCCATACATCTGAATAACATAATACACTCACAACATGTTATAAAGGTGATTTTACCAGCTAGGCCACACTTAGACTTGCTAAACAGGTCCAAAGAAAAATAAACACGAGGTTAGGCAAGTACAAGGAATCAGATCAGAAGACATAATCTGATTCTTAGTTAAAATGATCAAGGAGCCCATAACAAATCGTAGCCGGTACTTTGTAGCTCACACTCCTGCCCTGGGTCACGGGTAATTGCCCCGCTTTCTCTGTCCGTGGTGCTGAAAGACGTAACTACGAAGGATTATCCACTGAAAACTGACACCCAAGGCTCAGATGCATACTCAGATGTCTACCTTTTAAAATACAAATCACACAAGTATATTTTGGCTATAGAAAGCTATGTTATAATACTGTAAGCAACGTGGGTTATAGGTTAATTATTAGGTTTTAGGCAGATATGTACACGTTTACGATCAAATTTCATTTAAAAAAATATAGGGTATAGAAAGCCTGAAATAATATTATAGTACATTATATTATTTTCCTGTATTTATAAGACGGTAGCTAGCGTCAATTCCCGGTTCATAGCTCATTCATTCAATCTCTTAGCAGGAACCTATCTCAAAAAACAAAAATCACACGTTTCTATCGCTAAAACCGAGGGCAAATGTTTAAGTTGCAATATTAAAGTCGCATCAAAAGCGTCTCTGTGTATGTTTTAAGTGCTATTAGCGATGCCGTGTCATCACTTACCGTGGAGCAGAGCGGCAGTCTCCACAAAGTCTCACGATATCTTTAATGAGAAAAACACATCAGATACGGGGACTGGTCAAAATCTCGCGAGATTCGGCAACACTCCACCTGACCATTGATATTCACTGTGGTCATTACTCCAAGGGTATTTATAAGGTTGTTTTTTTTTCCGAAAACAGGCTAGGACAAAGGAATAATGTGACAATGTTTCCTCGAAAGTAGCTCTTTAGATCATGTTTTATAAAATAGATAAGTCCACATTTTGCCATTCTAATTAGCAATTCATTTAAAATAGTCTAGCCATAGAAAAACCTATGCAAGCTATTTGATTAGACTTGATACATTTCCACACAGGCCTACAGTTCGGTAAAATGCATGCTTACTTAAACATGGGGGAATATAATGTGAATAGTTTGATGGTAGATCCTGTGGGTTAAGCTGTATGTCTTGTTTGTCCAGATGAGTCACTCCCTTCAGTGGTTCCTCTTTTTCACAATAACTCTGAGCATGAAAACATGAGAGAGGTTCATGTAACAAGCAGCAAGCCCCGTCTGACTCAGCTCAGGTTTAACCCGGCCTTAGAAAAGGTCCAGGTTACGTTATGGATGTGGATAGAAGTCTAATGTGTTCAGACAGGGGCTTTGCAACATGATAAATGCCCTACTTTTTTCTATATGGCCAGGCCACGGCCAATTTACCCTGTTCGTGTGTGACATTAAAGCCAAGCAATGTTTTATTTTGAGTACTATATGAAAGGCTGATGTTGACATGATCTATCCCCAGAAGGTGCTGAGCATGAACGCAGCAGATCGCAAACAGCGCCATCTAGCGTGCGGCCAGCGCTACTTCCGCTTCCCACGGCGGCTTCGCGGGATGCTGGCGGAATGTTTGAGGCGGGCTTATTGGAGACCCAGGTGTTGGGACCACGTTCACGAGCAGCGAGAGCTTATCTGTCACTTTGAACACATCAGCGTTAGCTGGAGCACCGCCATCTGACGCAGGGAGCAGCCGTCTGCAGCTCGGCTCTTCTCCACGCTGAAGTGAAAGGTTCTGCGCGTAAACACGATCTACATGAAGTTCAGTACAATGAGGAGCAGCGGGCTCCTGCTGCTGCTGTGCGCCGCTCTCACCTGTGGAGTGGCTCTGGCCGAGGACGCGGCGGAGGAACTGCTGGTGGAGACTTTGGTGAGTCTGAGCATGTGTGTATTACAGTGTAACTACACCGTGATGGAGCTTTATCAGTCCATAAGTCAGTGTTGACCACGGGGCCACTGCTAACCACAAACTTTGTGTTCTCAGGTGAAGCCGGAGACTTGTGATGTGCTTTCTGTGATGGGAGACACACTGCAGATCCACTACACGGTGAGAATGCGGTTATTTTAGTCTGTGTCTTTAAACCGTCGTGAAACCAGCGCTGCCCAGACGAGACCGACCCGGCTCATTCCGGTGACGGAGGCAGATGTTGCTTCGTGGCGCTGTGTGAATCACAGCTGCCGCTGATCTGCGGCTGTCATTGATCAAGTATTACAGGGATATTGTGGCCGTCTGCGGGCTTGAATACCTCTTGATTGCGCATTGTACAGACTGTGGTTTTAGGTCCGCTGCATTGGTTCATTCGCCAGGCTTCGTCTGGGATAGTCGCCCCGGCTTCACTCTGGGGGCGGTGCAACACGTCAGCAGTTACTCGGTGTGTGGGGCACCGGCTCGGGCTACACAACCTCCGCTTCACATGTGGATCTCCACAAAGTTGGAAAAGTAGACAGTGGGATAGACTTTAAGTTACGGTCTAAAGGTGCACTGCAACATGTTTATTGTGCACTACGTCAATACATTATGCAGCATGTTGCAAGTGTTCAAAATCATTTGTTTACTTACTTCCATATGGAGTCTCAAGAGAGACTTGAGTTTATTCCAGCAAGTATAGACCTGAAGCTGGGTGCCAGAGCTGAACCATTCACTCACTATGGAGCAATAATTACACAAGAATGATGCTCTAATTGCATTTTTTCTGACAACCATTGCGATTATGATTAGATTTGCAACTCATTTGAGAAATGACTGAACCATAAGATTAATTATGCAGAATCTTAAAATGAAGTGCATGTCTTCCCTGTGTCCCTAAATGCACTGTGAACTGGTGACTCATGTCCCACAGATAATGAATGAAAGAAAGTGGTAGGTTTCTGTAAATAATACAACCTAAAAACACAGAAAATGTACAGTAGTCACTAAACTTAGATGTGACGATCAGTCCCTGCGGTCACCCACTGTCCCTGACAGGTTTCTGCAGCGACAGTAAAGGATGAAGTGAAGTCAAATACAGAACCAAATTCATTAAGACTCAGTACAAGACTGGACAATATGACAAAAATATCTTTCATATGGATCAATATAATTTTATTTTGTCACATTAGAAAGAATAATAATGGCTTCTAAAATGTAATATTTCTGAACATAAACAACAGACTTGATCCTAATTTAACACTAGTCAAAATTCTTCCTCCAAAGTCTTAACTTCAAACCACCTGCTTTTACTGACAAAGGACTGGCTGTAGACCTCTGTAGACACAAGCTCAATTTTGTTAATTAAATCGTATGTGTAATCACACTGTCCTACTCAAATGTTAAAGCCCAACCGCAAAAAGCGAAATAATATGAAATTAATAAAATGCTCCTTCTTGCCAGTACACCATGCACAACTATATTTTATACATTTTTCAGGGTAAATTGATGGACGGAAAGGTGATTGACACATCTCTGTCTCGGGATCCTCTTGTTGTGGAGCTTGGGAAAAGAACAGTGATCACAGGTAAATCCAACTCAGGGTCATTAGGCCTGTCACAATGAACAAATATCAGTGGAGCAGTTTTTACCAAGACGTCAGCGGAGATGCTTCTTTC
>KN489779.1:39923-55788 GCA_000787155.1 Scartelaos histophorus
AACCCTCAAGTGTAACAATTATTCTATGCATTTTAAATACACACACAATACAAACACACACAAATATAACAATATATTTTCTGTTTGAAAGTCACACTGTAAATGCACTCAAAATAACAAAATATCTGAATGCACAACGGTGGTAATGACGTTTCTGCATTTTATATTGCATTTTCAAGAGATAAATCTGTATCTAACCGTATACCTGCAGTATGCTGTTTGAGCAGATATTCCTGTGCTTTGAACATACAACATCTCTCTTTATCTTTTGTGTTTTTGTATTGATTTTTTCTTTTCAGATTTTCAGGATAACTGTTGGCATTTGTATTGTTATAGTTTTAAGAGCAGACTGTACATGCCATCAACTTCTCATCCTCAACGGGGATATCATCTGACGTGTGGCATGTTTCTTTTTTTTTTTTTTACGACGGTGTGCTGTTGCTTGCACAATGACCGTTTCCGTCACTTTGACTTGCGATTCGTAAGCGCGGAGTACACGCTCTTTGTTATCGACTTTTTGCAGAACATCATCAATATAGCGTTCCAAACTATTGATTGATATAGACATATATAGTATATACAGGCAGATGTGGATTTCGGGGTGAAGTACAAGGTGTACTTGTAGAGGTTAAACTCAGAAGTTTCACTCGAGGCCCAGCTCTCCGAAAAGTTTGTTGTTGTCACGTGACTTAACACGAATGTGGCGATAAAAGTTATAGATTGTAGAGCTAGTTCCGCATTACTTTTTGTTATCAAACTCCTCCGTTGTTTTTTCTTCACAATGCCTCAGCCCAAGTATAGAAAAATCGCTGTGATAGGATACAGGTCTGTAGGTGAGTAACAGGGGGTACACGGCTAACAGGAGGGCTAAGGGTTAGCATGCTAACGATATGGCTTTGTTTTCCTCTTGATTGAATCCGATTGATAGTTAAACGCCATCCCACTTTACTTCTTTCATATATCTGTACAATATATTCGTTAAATTGGCTGGTTTGGCCATGCTTATGCTGTTTCTCGTGTTTTGTCTAGAGTAACTCTCCGAGTGCTCTCGTAGTATTTCCAAACAATATGGCCTGTAACATGTGGCGCTACACGCAAAGTGTAAACAAAACGCTTTTCACAACCCATTTCCCCTTAACGTCCGCTAACAACACATCCCAAACCCATTAAAACTATCTTGTACAATGTGACAAGCGATAATTGCATGTTTGTTTGATTGCTTTATTAGGAAAATCCTCTCTGACAATACAGTTTGTGGAAGGACAGTTTGTTGACTCCTATGACCCAACTATTGAAAACAGTAAGCTTCTAATGCTTTATTATTTGGTTGTTTTGGGGTTCAAACTTAATCCACGTTTCTCTTCTTCAGCCTTTAATAAACTTGTCAATGTACATGGTCAAGACTTTAATCTTCAACTGGTTGACACGGCTGGACAAGTGAGTTCTATATTATTTTGTTCTGAGATTGCTGGGTGTATTCTTTTAACTAATACTAAGTACTTTTGTCAATATGCAGGATGAATACTCAATTTTCCCACAGTCTCACTCAATGGACATTCATGGCTATGTCCTTGTTTATTCAGTGACTTCAATGAAAAGGTAAGAATCATATAATAAGTTTATTTCTCTGTATCTAATTCAACATTTGCCAATACCTTTTATGCGTAAAAGAGGCTTTTTTCATAAAACCATGCCGTGTTCTTGTTTTAATTCTATATTTTTCTCCAGTTTTGAGGTTGTTCAGTCACTACATGACAAGCTGCTAGACATGGTTGGAAAAATTCAGTAGGTTCCCACACACTTGAAGTATTTTAGTGTTGTGTATATTTTTACATTAACTCATCATATTTTAGAGTTCCAACTGTCCTCGTTGGAAACAAAAAGGACCTACACATGGAAAGGTAAGTGGTCATTCAACTCAAAATTCTTCCCGACTTTTCCTCTTCTGTCAGTGAAAATTATTTAAAAGTGAGTATTTGTTGGATCTTAGAGTAATCAAACCTGAGGAGGGAAAGAAACTTGCTGATTCATGGGGGGCTGCTTTTATGGAATCATCAGCCAAGGAAAATGAGGTGAACTTTTTTTTTTTTTTTTTCTTTAATTGAGACCAGAGATTCACATACCCCCTTAATTTTAATACTACCCGGCACTCTACTCACTCCTTTGCTGTTGTCATTGATGCAGACTGCAGTGGAGGTTTTCAAACGGATTATTTTAGAGATGGAGAAGGCGGATGGAAACGCACCCCCAGAGGAGAAGAAGTGTGTTGTCATGTAAATGCCCAAATCCCAGACATCCTCAGGTTCATTTCTGTTGGAGACAAGAGACACAACGTCACTGCAATATCTGACCTCACAGACCCCCAAATGCTGCAGAAAACTATACTACATCTTCTCCGTTCTAAGAAATCCTTTAAATTGTCACAATCAAGTTAATAATTGTTTTATAGTGAAACAAACCAAACAGGTTTAGAAAATGTTAGCGTAGGAATGTTGATTACCAGCCAAGCTTTTGTCCACATGCCATACATATTAAAACAAAGCTGAATTTGAATTTGACAGTGATATGGAGTCACATTGCATAAATGTGTTTATAAAATGTCACAAATGTCATTATCAGCACATTTTTGGTGCTGCATTTTGACAAAACAAAGTCCTGCTCCCATAATTATTGTTTATTAAATGTAAAAAGTTCTTAGTTGGTAGACAGCCTTGAAGGTATAGAATTAAATATTCCTTTATAGCAAATGGCTATTAGGAAAATATGGTGTTGTAGATGGTGCTACCTTGATGCGTGGTAATGGTGTGCTATTTTCTTATTATTACAGTGATATTCACTAGCCACTGTTTTATGTACACCTGCTCATATGACTTGTAAAATGAAGATGTGTGTTTGATGGTTGATAGTATTTTAGAATCAGTAGAGCCAGACAGCCATCAAAACAATTCACATTATTAATCAACAGGGTAGAAGAAGGGATTTGGAAAAAACAAATTTTAATTGCAATTTTAAGATTTCTTTAAGATTTAGAATTAGTTTCAAAATTCAGTTCAAAGAGCAGATTTTAAACATGCCCAGGACATGTTTACTGCTGTGCTGCCGGAACAAAGTTTAGTTCTCTGCTCTGGTCAAATCTGGACAATATTAGTCAGTTGCAGTTAATTTTGTTACAATACTGTCACTTTTGTCTAAATTAATTTCTTCTCCATTTTGAACTTTCATGTGATTTGTTGAATTGTTTACACACAAGAGCATTATAACAGGTATACTTATTATTGTGGCCAGTGAGATTTTGACCACCACATTGATGATTGTGGAGTGCCAATATACCACAGTTAAATTTTATCCAAGAATTTGTTAACAGAAGCTGAACCAATTTAATCTGTAGATTGTGGATTTGAAAATTGACTGTTAAATATTGAAATCAATAGTTTTTTTCTTGATTAGCTATACGAGACGATTGGATTTGAATTCTATTGTACCTTTAACCTCTAGTGGGTATATTTTTGTGCTTTGCTGGTTTAGTATTTGATTGGTGAATGATTACTGGTGGTTGAAACAGAGGCTGGTGGGTTGTGTCTTGTGCCTTACAGGTCCTTATAATTATTTCCTTCACAATTTAAAGTGCCCTCAAAGTATTTTTTTTTCCTTTCCTCTTCTGTTCATGACATTTGATCTCATAGGATAGGTAGACATGTTTGTGTTTTTATCACAGACATTAAGTCCTGTGCCGGTCAGTGTTTATGCAGAAATCTTGCTGTAAACAGTTTTGTATATAAATAAAATTGTTACTCATTTTAAGTCGTTTGCATATTTTTGTTTCTCCTTATGCCAAAATCCTAAAAAAAATGTTTTATCATGTACAGTATACTCAGTATATTGTAATAAATAATTTGGTAGGTAACTTCTTAAGCAAAATAAGAAGGAAAAATTACAGATAGCCAAGTATAGACTTTTCAATTAATAATAATTAATAATATATTTTTAAATGTCCCTCTTTCCATAGAGTGAAATCATATTCTGTTTCATTTATTCATTCAACATTTGCCATTTTCAATGTTCAAAATCAAAAGCCTATTTATGTTCAAATTAAACATTCTATTTCAGCAGAAACGCGGAAAAAATGCGCAAGCATTTTTGATTGGATGCCTCCTAAAAAGACCAGTATATAAAGCTTTCTGAATTTCACTGAAAACAAGCAATATAGCAGCATATTAAATTAAATTAGATCGACGAACAAGTCCCTTATGAATAATACCCTATGTATGACGTTTGTGTGAGCTTTCAGTCATCTCGGTGCGGTAAAGATACGTGCTTTACGGTAGCGACGGGCTCACCGGAGTTGCTGCTCTTCGTAGAAACCAGTGAACGCTACGTCCTTTTCATGAGAAAGCATCTCATTCAGAAGATAAAACATGGCTACGGAGTGTGTGAGTAAAACTAGGTTATAGATACATACTTTAAATACTAATTAAATAGCAATTCAACCTCTAATCGTACCTTAACCCACACATCGTTTATGGTTAATGATACTTTTAGCATGCTAGCATTAAGCGGCTAACAAGCAAACATTGTGCTTTCTTTTTCTGTGCTTAAGAGTTTTGAGCTAAACTAAAGAAAACTTGACATGCAGTTTTACTGTATTAGAGACGCTTTTTGGCATCTGGTAGAGACACTTGTGTAAGACGTACCCACAGATGGCTTTTCTTCTTGGCAAAAGTCTCTAACCTTACATTACCTTGTCACCTCGACTTAATGTCAACACTGGTACTAGCTAAAGCTAACATTGTTTCAACCTTATCCTCCACATTTAAACCCTATGACTAAAGTGTTTACAAGACATGGCCAAGTAAAGGTTACTATCACCACCTGTGGGTTAAAATAAGCAATGTAATATGAGGTGAAGACAATGCAGTCTTATAAATTGTGTGTCTATTAGTATTTGGGCAGTCAGCCACACATGATGTCAAACAGACCATGGCATGAAGAACACACTATACATTAACTTAGCAACGGCCAAAACATGCTATGTTGCACAGACCTATTATTAACTAGTTACATACAAAGGAAGAGATGTTGAAATTGTAGTTACTTATAAATGTGGGTTGTGTAATATTTCTGCTTGTCTCATGATGATGTCCTTGCTTTGCCAGGGATGTTCAATAGTATGACACTAAACAAAGATATCTTGTATTCATTAATTTACAGTGTTTTCATTTCTCAAAACAACCACAAAGACATGTATTCTTACTGTGAACGGGCTCACTTCTCTGCAGATCTGACCTGTAACTTGGTGTGGTGATGTTGCCTGCTTGTCTTCATGGAGATAATTAAATTAAATGTCATACTGTAGAATATTCCAGGAAAAACAATAACATCTACATGGAGTCAAACAGGTGGTGGACTGTCTAAGTTGGATATTTGTATAAAGCACCAAATAACTGTTTCAATTTCCAATGCCTATGTCAATGAGAAAGGTGTGTTTTTTGTAGGGATTTAAAATTAATCAGGTATAGATAAAAAGTAAAGCATGATAAAACATTACTGATATACCAGAAGGTATAAATTGAGCAAATAACCACCCACTTTTGAATTTTCTATGGATGAACTTATGGTCTAAAAGTAAATGCTCCCAGGCTAACTATTTGTATTATGGCATACTTCAGCTACCACCTTCTTTTGAAGATCTAGAGGGTAAAAAGGACCCTGTCCTTGAAGGTGAGTCCTGTGGCTGAACTTTCCTCAAATATCTCTGGACGCTTAAATCATCCTTCTTTTGTGTTTGTGTCTCAGACCCAGAACACAACGTCTACACTAGATTTATGAAGTCACACCATTGTTATGACCTCGTACCCACCAGCTCCAAGCTAGTTGTTTTTGATACTTCACTTCAGGTAAGAAGACTGGCAATGCGGAGAAGAAATTGCTCTTTAAATTTAGCACATTATATAAACACAAGTAGGATTATAAGCTCCAAATATGTCCTGGAAGGTGTTCTGCTGTCACATAAGAATGACTGATTAAACATTCTTAATATTGCACAATATCAGAAACTGGGTTAGAAAGTTACCATTTAATTTTCTCTTAGGAATTAATGAAAAAATGGAATTGATCTAAAGCCAATCATTTAAATTGTCCAAAACCAAGAGAACAATATATTAGGAAGATGCAGTTAATAATAACCATTTAAAGTAATTCAAAGAGGTGTAGCAAGCCAATGCACTATAAAATTGTAGGTTTTAACAAACTACTCTTCCTAGACCTATATTTTTTATCATACCTTCTCAGAAATTGGACTTTTCATTCATTCTATAGTCCGTTGCAGCCATTAAAAACTCAATGTCTCAACATTATACAATGCTAGGATCGTAGAATAAAATTGTATACCATTAAATTACATTACTCTGCTATGGTTGAATGCTGTTTACTGTAACTGACAGTTCAAACATTTTCCAGGTCAAAAAAGCTTTCTTTGCACTGGTTTCAAATGGAGTCAGAGCGGCGCCTCTTTGGGACAGTAAGAAACAGTGCTTTGTTGGTGAGTGACTTTTTTTATTACCGTTTATATGAGTTTATATAACGGGAATTATTACTTTACTGCCTCACTGACCTGACTGTGTCTCTGTCACTAGGTATGCTCACAATCACAGACTTTATCAACATACTCCATCGCTACTACAAGTCTCCACTGGTGAGAACAGGCTACAGGAGGGAAAATTGGAAGAATTAACATATACAATTGTATAAGATGCTATAGCGTTTCTAAATTTAAAGGGCCCATATTACGCTATTTTCTGATCTATGTTATGACATTGTTTCCCAGTCACAAACATACCTGGAATTGTGCTTTGTTTCATTCACACGTTTGTTTGTTTATTTATTTATTTATTTATTTGTTTGTTTATTTGTTTATTTGATTGAGACAGTGCATGTTAATGAACATACATGACAGAAGCACGAAAGTAAACACACCGGATTGTAGCCATACGACTAATTTCCATCCGTAGTCCCATGGGTCAGGGTCAGAGGGATCAACAGGTTTAACAGACAAAACCTGCATATTTAGGCTAAGTTCATCTCTCAAGACATAAAAGACACAAAAGATAAAGGTAGCTGTTATTGAAAACTACTAGCATTTTGAGCTTTGGCGATGTAGGCTGAATAATAAAGCAGGATTACTCAAACATGCTTAATCCAATCCAATCCAACTTTATTTGTATAGCACATTTTATAAACCAAACTTTTTCCAAAGTGCTTCACATAGCAATGCAAAACATCCAACTCCAAAAATTCAGCAGAATCATGTTAAAACAGAAGGGACTAACAAATCAATAGATAAAAGAATAATAATAAAAACAATGAATAAAAGCAATAAAATACAAAAAAACGATTAAAAGGGCAGCACTAAAATAATAAAACAGATACAAAAAACTATAAATAAATATAAAATGTTAAAAAGGCTACTAAAAGAATAAAATAGATAAAAACAATAAATAAATAAAAAATAAATAGAGACACAGAGGTCCACACAACTTACGCGGTGTTAAAAGCCAGAGAGTAAAAATGGGTCTTAAGACAACATTTAAAACACTGTGGGGGCAGTTCGGACATGGAGGGGCAGAGCGTTCCAGAGCTTTGGGCCAACCACTGAGAAGGCCCTGTCCCCCCTGGATTTAAGTCTTGTCTTAGGTACCGCGAGCTGCAGCTGGACCTCAGACCTCAGAGCACGCAGGGGGGGAATAATTCTGGATGAGATCTGAGACGTACTGTGGAGCCAGTCCATTCAAGGCTTTAAAAACAAACAATAAAATCTTAAAGTCTATTCTAAAATTAACAGGAAGCCAGTGCAAAGACACAAGGATTGGAGTAATGTGATCACGCTTTCTGCTCCCTGTTAAAAGACGAGCAGCAGACTTACTGCAAGCGATGAAGTGCATTTTGGTTGATTCCTGTGTAAAGTGCAATGCAGTCGTCCAGGCGAGTAGATAAAAAAGCATGTATGACCTGTTTGAAATCTTTAAAAGATAAAAAGGGTTTCACCCTGCATAAAAGACGGAAGGTGATAAAAACTGGATTTAACAACACAATTGGTCTGCTTGTTTAGTTAAAATCACAGTCTACAGTGACGCCGAGGTTGGTGGCTGAAGTGATGCAAAAGATGAGGCGGCGAGCTGAACACAGAAAGACCTCCACGACAAGTAGGACCTGAACCAGTCCAAGGCAGACCCCCTGACACTAACACAGTTTTCAAGATGATTTAAAAGAGTTACATGGTCCACTGAGTCAAAAGCTGCAGTCAAGCCTAAAACCACTAAAATGGCAGATTCAGCAGAATCAGTCATTAAAAACAGGTAATTAAAAACCTTTAAAAGTGCTGACTCTTGGAACAAGTCAAATATATTATGCGAATTTAAAAAAAATGACTGCAGTTGAACTAAAACACTCTTTTCAAGAATCTTGGACAAAAATGGGAGCTTTGAAATGGGTCGGTAGTTTGAAGGGACACTAGTGTCAAGACTGGGTTTTTTAAGTAATGGTTCAACCACAGCTTGTTTACAGAAACTGGGCACTGTCCCTGTATAAATGAAACAAACCACAATTCCAATGTATATCTTTCTGATGATGAAACAAAATTCTAATGTGACTTAAAGTTCACATAAGTTAATCATATATAATATTGAACCTTTACATATATTCTTTGTTTGTGCTTGTAGGTTCAAATTTATGAGTTGGAAGAACATAAAATTGAAACATGGAGAGGTAGGAACTGACTGTCTTTGTTTATTATTATTGCACAAATCATTAAATTCTTCATTTTTATTTACAGAGGTGTATCTCCAAGACTCTTTCAAGCCCTTGGTTAGCATATCTCCAAATGCAAGGTGTGTTTTATGTGTTGTTAATTATTTGTCAGTTCAAATTTAAAAGGGTGCATTGTCAGTATGATAATGTTATACCAGGGTCTTATGAGAATTCATTAAGACCCATTAAAAAGACTGCCTTTATAGAGGAAACCAAAGTTAGCAGTACTGAACTTTGAAACTACAATATTAATTATTTCTGTAAAACATTTTATTACACGTAGCACATATTAATATATTTGACATGTCCTTTTTCAGTTTGTATGATGCAGTCTCATCTTTGCTGAAGAATAAGATCCACAGATTACCTGTGATCGACCCATTGACCGGAAACACACTTTATATCCTCACACACAAAAGGATCCTTAAGTTCCTCAAACTTTTTGTAAGTGTATTACAGTTAAAGGAGGTCTATATTACTTTCCTGGTGGAGGGTATGCTACCTGTTTGTTTCCATGGAGAGGTTATTGCTTTTCAGCCTACATATTTCAGTTACATGTGTTTCCAATACCCAAAACAGCCATCCCTACAAGGAGCACTGTAGCCTCTTCACAGATCTGATCTTTATCTTGACCTGGGAACATTACCCACATGTCTCCAAGGAAATAGACTGCCATAATCTGGAGAAATCCAGAAAAAACAAAAACGTCCCCATGGAGACAAGCATGTGGCTGACCTCCCACCAGAAAATTTACATCATATCATTTCAATTATTTCTTTCATACTTTTTGCTTGTATTTAATATTGAAGAAGTCTTGTACTTTTTAGTTGCTTTTTATGTTTAATAACAGCACAGGGAGCATTTTATACCAATGTTGAGAGATGCTTCTTTTTAAACTATGAGGGAAACCATATGTTCTGTTGTGTTTGTGTGTAGATAGCAGAGATGCCCAAACCTTCATTTTTAGGTAAAACTTTAGAGGAGTTAAACATCGGGACATTTAATAAAATCGCAGTGGTGCGTTCAGACACGCCTCTGTACACAGCGCTCGGGATCTTTGTGGAGCAGCGAGTCTCAGCTCTCCCTGTCGTCGATGAGAAAGGTACAAGGATTATAAAGAGTATGTGGGAATTTGTATTGAAATATTCAACTGATGATCTTGTGTTGTCTTCAATTTGCAGGTCGAGTGGTGGACATTTACTCAAAGTTTGATGTTATAGTAAGTCACAATCAACCGTAATTTACTTAATTTCAATATTTTTACATAAGTAATAACATGGCAACATAAGATCCTGTAACTCAGACAAAAAGAGTGTCCAGTCATGTGATGTTTCTTTTATGACTTCAATACTTCATACTGTATTGATATAAACTATTTGCATTTATGGACCTAAGTGTAAACAAGGATCAAAGCTCATCTAATTTTGGCAAATAAATATAATTGATGACGTATGTTGATATTAATTGATGTTTAAACTGTTCCTTCAGTTCCTTGTGCATAAGATGACTTTGGAACACAATACTGTACCTAAAGCTGGCTCAATGCCACTTGACTAATGTAATACTATGATAAATATTTACTGAGGACATTGTATAATGAAACAAAATAATAATAAAAAAACACAAAAAACCTTGCTATATGCACTTGTATGTATAAAAATTCTGTGTTCTTTTTGTGCAGAATCTGGCTGCAGAGAAGACATATAATAACTTGGACATTACAGTGACCAAAGCACTGCAGCACCGGTCTCAGTATTTTGAGGGAGTTCTGACATGTAACAGGCACGAGACTCTGGAGGCCATCATTAACAGACTAGTGGAGGCAGAGGTGAGATACTATTATTGGACCATCATTTACATCATGTTGTAAACATGTAATTTATATTTCTGTTTTTAGTGTATATAAAAACACTGATAGTCTCAAATTGGCATAGCTCATTGTGGTTATTGATACTGCAGCTAATGTCATCAACATTCCCTGGGGGTGTGAAAGCACTACTCTGTTAGAAGCTCTGTTACTCAAATTAGACTTGAATCTGAGCTTTGTTTTAACACAATCTCACCATAAAGACCTGACTAGTTGGAACTACAAAAGGTGAGCTGATTTGTCTGTAAAAAGTCACTCATACATAAAATGACAGTCACAAGTAATACATTTTATAGTGTAACTGTTCCCTTACTTAAGTTAAAGTGTTGCTTTTCCCACTGTGAGTACATCTTTGTATAGATGACACAAGCTTTGAAATTGTATTTTTTGCCTTGTTCTTTTTCAGATATGATTTAGGTTTTCCCTTTTTTGTGGTCTAACCTGTGAATTACATTTACAGTCAGACAGTTATTTTTACTTGAATTATAGCTTCCCTAAACATTTATTTCACTCTTACTTGAGTAATATTCTTGTGTCACAACTTTGTACTTAAAGTTGGGTAATATTCTTTTAAAGAAGCTGTACTCTTACCTGGTCCTATAATAGAGTTGCAAAGGTGGGGGGACTCATTTGATAGGACAATACAATATACAGTGTGAGGATCTGTATGGGGGTTCAATGGCTGCCTTTACATGTGCACTCAATTTGATATTAGTCAAACTAAACCAAACCAAAAATCTTCTATTAAAATGACATGAGAATAATCAAATCAACTGGTTTCTTCCTTCTCTTATGGTCCCTCTGAACTTATATCAGATATTGTGGTTTGCATGTCATTTAAATCAGCTTAAAGCTCCAGACAGCAGATAATCAAAATTTGTGCTTTTTTTGTCACAAACAGATGCCATCTATTTTTCCCCCATCCTTCCTATTGGAAATAATCTATTACTTGTACTGCTGTACGGAATTGTGATTAGTTGAAATCATAACCTAGAATATTATTTGTAATTACGGCTTGGAATCACAGTATATCCAATATCACATTTGATATGATACATGACACGATAATGTCGTGGTCACCAAATTTAGTATCACAATGTATTGATATTTCAATATCTCTGATGACAGTATGATCCCCTTTTCTTGTGTCAGGGGCACAGGTTGATAACAGTGTGACCCCCTCTTCTCTGACAGGTGCACAGGTTGGTGGTGGTGGATGAGCAGGAGGTGGTCAAGGGGATCGTGTCTCTGTCAGATATCCTCCAGGCACTAGTGCTCACAAACAAAGACCAAGGTAAGATAAATACACATGCTATTATCTTGTTTTCATTGGCAAAAACATTCACAAAATATTACCAAACAGTGTATTGCGTGTAACTATTTGCAACTCTGAATGAATGATACCACTAAAGCTAACTCTAACACTAAATTATAAAATCAATTCACAGACAATAATATTGCTAGTTCCTTTTGGGCTAATCGGAGGCTTAACCACCAATTAATTAAAAAGCATATCAAAGTGGACAAATATGTTATATGATAATCAGATTGCCTGTACCAATTATTTAGTTTTAAATGTTTTAACAAGCGAGAGATACTTTATCCAGAGGGAAATTCAAGTTTTGCTGCAGCAAAGTGTTGTGGTTGTGCAATGTGTAACATTTCCACTGCGTCTCTCAGTGGCTTTTGTGTCACAGTCGAAAGTTTCAGTGCAGTTTAACAGGACAACTGGACAGTTAAGGTCAGCCGATCCTGTGCAGGAGCCAAAAGTGTCCCTCCTTTTGTTCTGCAGCACCTGCACCTTCTGAAAACAATTAGTCTGCGTCTTATCCACCTCCCCTTCTCAAACTGATTCATCGAATCCCGCCTCAGTTTACATATAGCGCCACCTACCATAGAGGAGAGGGAACACAATGCCTGTTCAGCCGAGTGTCGTAAGTGTTTGAGCTGATGCAAAAACCAGATAGAGAAAATAATAAAAAATTATAAATAATAAATTTTCAGCGTGTGAAATCAGAAGTATGGCGTGAGAGCGTGTGAAGACGACCTAGACGCCGTGTGTCTCACACTCATTGCGTGAGAGTTGGCAGCCCTGGCTTAAGTGCATAAATCATCTCACCTGTTGTAGCTCCAACCAAGTTTGATTTTTGATCTGAGTTTTATTTTAACACAATTTAACCAGAAAGTACTAACTGGAGTAACAGATTAGTGCTTTCAGGTATCTTCACACCTCCAGGGAATGTTGATGACATCAGCAGCAATACAATAGGGATGATGCTAACATTAAGAGTTTTTCTTTGTTTTTTTATTCACAGAAAATGCATGAGGCCGAATGAAGACACTACTGTTTTCTTAAGGACGGAAAGGGAACTGACAAGATGTTAATAGGATTTTTTTATACATTTTAATATAGTAAAAATAATACAATAATTTAACATACTGTGGATTGTATTTAAGAGTTACGCTTTCAGGGGCACTATATGTAGCCATTCAAATGTTTTTTCCCCTCATTTATGTAAGCCTAAAATATATGAATACAAAAATATCATATTTGATGAAGGGTCCCTGATTTTTCTTTAGTTTCAAATTGAGCTGAAGGACAGGTCAGACCCCTATGGAGGAATTTGCCGTTTTTAACTGTCAGGTTGCAGATTTGTTGACCCGGTTTATGGTTAATATCTCTGTAATTACTGGACCTATCGTCATGAAACAAAAATTGGTACAAAGAGATGACATTATTTTTTCACAGTAGCCTCAGAAAGTGTCGCCATTCAACTCTAAAGACGTGATTGTTGCCACCTGAATGGACTTGAAGCCATAAAATGAATATGGCAAGTTTGTGGAACCATTCCCAAACAAATAATGATAAAGTGGACCATATGTTTGGATATTTCTTTCGAGTTATTTATATAGTCCCTTGCCCTCCATCTGATGACTTGGCATTCAATTCTAATATGAATGCAACCTATTCATAATTCTCTTTTAGGTTTTATAATGATGAAAACAAAATACCATACATGTGATAATCAAATACTGGCCCGTGCTGCTATTTGAGAGTTACATCAGCGCATTTACTGTCTTAAATCAAGCAACAGACTTATATAAATGTTATTAATTTGGAATAGAAATTATATGGACAAAATATTCAATTAGATTCAGTACAAACTGTGAAACATTGGGTATAATGCAATATCAAATTCTTAAAATTAGAGTTTTATATTTATAACATACATACATACATATAAATGACTGAAATATTTCACTGTGCAGATATTTTGTATAACATGTGCACAATTGAATTTGTTTTTTGTTTCTGAAATGTTTGTATTGTTAGAAAATTTGCACGTTACACTGAGGAGAAAGTCAGTCGTTTAAAGGTCCTATGTTACGCAAAATTGACTTTTGTTGGGAGTTGTTTTATTTCATTCACATGCTCTGTTACACCTTGTGATGTCATGAAGCAGGACTTTTCCTATTAGGTAGCTGTTAGTTGTTGGATGATTGGTCAGATCCACTGATCCACAGGTTGGTGGTGTGATTCCAGCTCTTACAGATGAATGCTCTCCTTGGGCAAGACGCTTAACTCACCTCGCCCTTAGTGTCTGTGTACACTTGTGTGTGAATGGTTTCTTGATGTAAAGCACTTTGAATGCCTTGAAGGTGGAAAATCATGGGCTGAAATTATCTAAACGATTCTAATGAAGGTGTATGCAGTTTAAAAACACAATGGAGCATGGACATGACATCACAAGATGGAACTGAGTGTTTTCTGTTTAAGAGAAGAACTCGGCCAACATATGCAGGGTTTGTTTTAAACATGTTAATGAAACAAAACACAAATCCAGGTGTTTCTGATCATTATAACAGAGATCAGAAAATGACGTAATATGGGCTCTTTAAGATCAGTCCAGTCCTTCTTAAAAATCCACCCACCTAAAAAATCTGCTAAAAAGTAAAATTTTTGTTCTTACAATCTTTGCCATTTTGCCATCTCTAACCTCATTTCTACCAGCACTGATCCATACACTTAAACCTATTTTATTTTTGTCATTTTTTCCCTTGTTACAGTACTGTACACTTTAATTTATAACCTAGTTTTCACCAAATACACATCCACGCTGTTGTAAGTAATTCTGACTTAAGGAAAATTTCAGTGTGAGCATGATGTTTACTTTAAATTTTTATTCCTACCAACATTTGTAAGTCTTTTGTTCTGAGAAACGTGTTTTGTTTTTAGTTTGTTTTAAAAATTGTAATCCAGAGTGAAACATGTGAATATTTTGTACTAATGACATTGTAATTAAAGCAATGAGCAATAAAAGGTTCTGAAAAGATTTGAAAATGTAAATGTGTGACGAGCGATCTGTTATAACGCAATTCTGTCAATGTGTCCTTGGGCAAGACACCTCATCCTCTTTGCTTCTGGTGAGTGAGTGATTTGTGGTGGTCGAAGTGACCGTGGGAGTAGATTTGCATCCATGTTTTTTGTAGTTTTTGCTCAAGAGCAGATGTGGTTCCTAATATCTCATGAGTCATACCAATTGTAACGGTACAACTATAAATAATTGATTTTAGAGTTAATAAATCAGAGATGTGGGTCATTTTAGCAATATTTCTTCAAATGTTTCAGAGCAGAATATATCTTTACAGTGCTTTTTCAAATAGTGTCTTTGTTCGGTGTTAAAATATGACTCTTACGCCATAAGTTTCATTTTCAGACCACAGTTATGAGACTAATAGCTTTCCATAGACCTTGAAAGTTAACTTAATTGTAGTATATTTTGCAAAAATCTGCTTTGTACCTGGACCTAAAGATAGACCAACAAATGACAAAAATAGCTTGAATGTGCTTAAATAAAATACACAGACAACATTTAGGAAAACAACAATATTTTATTATAGATTTACATGAAGACCTGAATTCACCTTTACACGGTCTATGGTTTGGAGTTTGGAGTCTCAAAAACCTGCAGATTCAATACATTCTTGTGACCCGCTACCCCCTTTTTACAGTGACATACATCCTTTCAAAATCCATTATTACTTTTAATAGTGTTAAATAAATTACCAGTGATTTTACAGTGACATTAACTTTGTAACGAGTTGCAGTTTTGTTTTTCCAGTGGTTAAAATACCTACTAACCATTTCCAGTTACTACATGTCTACATTTCAGTAGTTTTTAGTTGATAGTTTAA
>KN489779.1:55833-89822 GCA_000787155.1 Scartelaos histophorus
TTTTTGTGGGAAGAATATTTGGTTTGGTGCTGTGAGGTCAGCAATAGTAGTGCACAATGCATACATGTTTTTCAAAATAAAAGTGGAGACAAAAATATAACCTAAGCGTAACTTTTAAAGTGCTCAAATTTCCTGAAAATTTAAAAGGAGACACACATGCAGCACATTTGATATAGTGGAGGTACAGTGTATTATATATTTTAGATGAGATATTAAGTAGTACTAATTTACAGTAGGAACACATTAACAGATAAGTAAAAGGAGTGTGTAAAATGGTTCCCTCTATTAAAAAAAACCCAAAAAACAGGTAAAAATAAAATTATAATTGTTTAAATGTCCACACATAAAATTCTTGATGGTTTTTAGTCAAACTTTTCTTGAGTTTTGTTTAAAAAATACATAAAAACAACAGGACAATATAAAATAAAATGATGAGAGTAAATCCTCAATATTACACAGTGGCGGAAGTTACATGCATACTTAAAATGTGATTATCAGATCATCTAAATTCTTTCTAATCAAGGTCCTTATGATTTCTCTCATCAGATATTGTGGTTTGGATCTAAAAGTCAGATAGTGTGCATGTTAACTATGCCAGTGATAGAGGAAATTGTGATTTATGATGTATGAACATTTATATATCCAGATTTGAACTTTTTTGTATCTATAAAAAATCATTGTATTGCCAAATTGAGTGTTCAAAAGGATATCATTACAGGTTATAATTACAGGGAGTTGCTGCTAATTATTGCAGTGTCACATGCCCTATTTTCTATAGAGACATATAAAGTAATAAAATCACTCTGAAGTTGTTGGTACCTCTTTATCTTAAAGATCGGAGCAATGTCCATCCTCTCACACCCTTCACCTCTCACTATTCAAAACTATTACTACTACACTCTTACAATCATAGGTGAGATGCACACCATAATTTTTCTATGACTTATTGAAAATAAAAGAAAGTCCTGAGTTTTGTTACAGCTTATGGAACAGTAGTACTAATTCTGTTTTGTGGATTCATTTGAGTAAACAAGTTGGTAAGTTTTGTCAATTGAACAAAAATATGCAGTAACATGTGTCAATCAGTGGGGGCGCACTATCCAAATTTTCAGTCCAAGCGTGAAAGCATAAAAGACCAAATGGGTAAGAATTTGAGATCTTAAATGTCTAGTTCTCATTAATTTTCCTTAACTATTCCAAAGTTAGCACTTTAAAAAGGCACCTTTGTTACCATTGATGTAGTAATTTGGAATCAATTTTTAACAGAAACTTCACAAAAAGTTTAAAGTTATGAGTTTTATGGTATTTATCCGATAGCCTCCATCATACTCAATAACAAAACTTTTTATTATTATTTTAGGGAATGTCTGGGGAAAATGAATGAGAAATTAACTTCTAGAACTAGAGCCCAAACTGTTTAGCTCCTAAAGAGATAGACTTTTATGAATGCAGATTGTATTAAATCAGGAATAATGAAACCATATACAAGAAAGTATATTCATTTCAGTTGACAAGAAATATCTATAAAACCCCTTACCATTCTGAGGGACCATGCGTGTACTTTTTCTTAATTAATTTTTGTTTGTCTATCCTCTGATAAAAAGGGCACTATCAATTGTATGGACATATAAAAACATGAATGGAAATCTGTAACCCATTTAACTTCAGTCAAATCAACCCTTCTGAAGAATCTGGATTGATTTGTAAATAACAAAAAAACAACAAAATTAAATCAGCAAAAATTGAACAGGACTATTATATAAATTCCACCTGGACTTTTTGCACAATTAGAAGTCCCTGAATCTCATGTTTAGTGAGATTTGCTTCAGCTTTGACAGGGGAATTGTCAAGACCCAACAAAAACTCAATTTGTTGTCTCTCAGACCATCCACAGAAACACCAGCTATACCTGTTCTAATTTACTCCAAATAAAAGAGAAATTTGAAATCTGACTTTCCTTTGTGTAGAGCTTGTTCTCACTTGCATCAAATGAGAGTAGATCAGACAGAGGTCAAAACTCCAGAGCCTCAGTTTCCCAAAGAGTCCAGACGTTTGTGCTCCAAAGCGTTCGGAAACAGATGGACTTTAAATTGAGAGTCAAGCGGTTTAGGAAGAATAGTCCGGAATGGCAAGAGGGGTTGTTTTAGTGGCAAGATTAAGTCTAAAACCCTTTTTATGTAGTCTACATTTCCTCCTCTGTCTCCAATGCTTTCCTCAGTTTAATGTGATCATTTTAATATTTCATAATATAGTGGTCAATTTTCCTTTTTAGGATGTCTTCGTAGCCCCTCTGTGGTAAACGCATGGCACAAAGTAAAGAACTACACTACATCCATAATATTTATATATCCACAACAAGATCAAACCGTTTAAATATCAAAATAAGTTAAAAACATCCCAAAGAAACTAACTACCAAAAACTACTATTACGAAGACAAAACTCTGTGTAGGAACAATACAGTGACTGAAGACTATATAAGGGTATTTCAGGAAGCAGGCTCAGAGAATGCTTAAAATGCAATTAAAATATAAAAAAATTGATCTACACAAATTTTAAAGAATTGAGAAATACCAGCTCTGGCTACACACAGTGAAAAATAAGCATTAGTTATTTTTACAGTTCAGCTCACACCCTTCTTTCTAAGAATGCCATACTTTTGTCTGAGTCATAGAGATACTTATAGATATATTGACCCATTGAGTTTGTCAATATTCTCCAGACATCTACCCACTGAAATTTTAAAAAAGCAATTCAACAATTCATTATTCATAATTCATTCATTATCTTGTGCTTTTAAAACACCAGAAATACAGAAATAACTGGTATCTTAAAATACACTAAACATTGATCAATGCTTTTCTTTAAACTTGTATGCATTACAATTCAGTATGACTAAATGAGCCTGGTTTAAGTTTAGGATAAGTAAAGATACTCCAGATTTAAATACAACTTGAACTCTACTTAGCCTTACTTCATGAAATACCCCATTATTAGGTTAATCACATATCCTGCTATTGATTGCATACAAGTACAAAAAGGTACATTTTCAGTAGTGTAAAAACAGAAGATTCGGTTCAGGTTTTGGGCAGGAGTAGCTGAGGACAAAAAGGTGCTTGTTTGGCTGGGTAAGCGAGGTAGGGTTCATCGGAAACCATCAAAAGTGGCAGGAGTGGTTTAAATAATAATTAAAATATTTTACAGTTTTGAGGACCAGTCAAAAGTTTGGACACTTTTCTTTCAATCAGTAGTTTTCCAGGAGTTGTGGCTCAGATCCTATTTAGTACAAGTTGCATTCACATGGGATTATAATAATGTAAAATCACTATAGTTTACAATTACAATGAAATCTATGGTGAAATTTGCTGTTTAAAAAGCCAATGACATCAGGCCATGTTACAGGTCAGATCTGTGGAGAGGCGACAGTAAGAATGCATACTGTAAAGTAGTTTGGTAGCACTTTAGTTTAGGGACCACAAATTATTTGGAAACTAAGTGTTCATTTGCTAGTAGTTAATCAGGTATCAGGCAGTGCACTTATTAATGTATAGTAGGAGATAATGATAAGATAATATCCAACATCAATAAAAAATAAATAAATAAATAAATAAACAAAACAAATATTAATCGAAAAAAGGCCTCTAACCAATTTTGTTTTTCATGTCTTGCTCCAGTACAGATATTTTTGTAAAAGTCAATATATGTCCGCTGTGTGCGGTCTGCTTCTAATTATAGGGTGTGTGTTTAATTATCAGCAATCAGGAAGTATGTGTTTGCAGGCTAGTTGTTGTTAGCTTTACTGAAACAGTAAAACTCTGCTCTGAAAGTTGTCCTTGACAATTTAGAGAACCTAGTATATTAACTATGGGTGAGTTCACACTTGCATTACCACATAAAAACTGGGACTAAACTATTAAACCTGGACCTCAAACTGGACTAGACCAGGACCTAATCAATATTAGGATTCAAACGGGTCACAAATCAGGACTAAACTAAAAGGAGAAGTATGAACACTCCCTTTAAAATCTGAATAATTTTCCTATGTAAAACAAATAGGGAACTGTGTCCAAACTCTGACTGGTTCTGCATGTGCCACAGTCTCTCACGTCCTCCTTTGACTTTGTGCAATCTTTGTCAGTTCCTTATAAAAGAGTCCATTGCTTTAGTCGTTCCAGTGCATTCACGGTGCTTGGCGGACATATTGGGTACCTCGGTTTAGACCTTGATGTCTTCCTGGATGCTGAGCTGGGACAGGGTCTTTTTGATGCGCAGAGCAGTGAGTCGAGCCGCGCCATTCGAATACCAACACTCACGCATGATTTTACCCATAACCCGCAAGGCCTGGAATAAATAAAAAAATCAATCAAAATACATACATATATGTCACAGATAAAAAAAAATAAACAACAACATAGGTAATAGAGTTAATCATTCAGTAAACTTATATAGTGCATAGGTGTCAATGAAATATATTTAAATTCAGTTTGCAATTCAAGAAACATCCTATTTATGTGATTTTTTTCAGTATCACTACTTGTTCTACTTGTTTTAGCATCACTTTGTAACTGGTTATAATATTTTGACAGCCCTAAAAACATTAAACATTTTAGTCATAGGTCAATGGGTCAAAATATTTTTCTATTTTTTTCCTTTTTGTAAAAGGAAATGCACCAAAAATTCTGAGTAGTAACTTGTTCAATATCTTGATATCTTTATATTTTAAGGGCATGAATATGGATCATTTAAAGCTGTTTCAAACCTCATAACTCTGCCACCAGTTGGGGATGTTGGGTCGCAGTTTCTGGTCACACACTACTTTCCTCATTTCCTCAATGGAAGGGTCAGAGGGCACCAGGTCAAAGTACGGCAGCTGGTATTCCTCCAGGATCCCTGCAGAGGAACAAATAGCTCATTTGAATAATTGTGTTTTTTAAGGTGCACTGCGTAACTTTACAGTTTTAGAATCCACCACTTGTCTGTCTCTCTAGGTGATGTGCGATACAATAGATTTCTTTATATGACACAATCATTCAGTTGAGTATGGCATTAAACTTATTTCTAGACAAAGCAATAACACCTCTATGGACAGGTGGTGCTTCCAACAGAAATGCTGCATAGTGTGTCTTTATCTGTATATTCTATTTAACTAAAGCTAGTCCTACCTCCTGTGTTGCAGCGCCGTGCAATCTCCCAGTAGACCAGCCCCAGAGCGTAAATATCTGCACATTTGAATGAGTCAAAGTGACGCATATTTATCGTCTCGTCCAGGACCTCAGGAGCCATGTACCTGTCACGAAATACACCAGGAACTTTAAAAGTAAAATATACGGAATTATTTAGCATTACCATGAAAATGGATTATTAATGCATCATTGTTAGGAAAGTGAGGAAGTTAAGTTTGAAAAGCTTCAATTTCCTACTTTTGTTTTTACAAGTCGCTGGAAATATGTACACACACAGGCCTCTCTATACATACTGCAGTACCTCTTTGTGCCCACTCTCTGGTTGGGGGCGATATCAATGGTATCGGAGGCAGAGTCGTGCCTCACGGCGAGTCCCAGGTCGGCAATTGCACAGGTGCAGTTCTTCTTCACCAGGATATTCTTGGACTTCAGATCTCTGTGAGCAATGCCCGGCTTTCCTACAACACAAATTACACAGATTACAACAACATGACAATAACAAGTTCCATTTATGCTTTACATTACAGGGATTCCCAATCTACTGTATGGCTTCAGTGCCTCCTAAGCTTTGTCTCACAAGTGTCCCCTAACTTGGGTACTAGGCAAATTTGGTATTTTGTTAATTATTACTATTATGTTTTCCTGTTAATGTATAATGTATGTATAATGTATAATGAGAATCATTATAATCATAATCATAATTTTGAATTTTATGAGGAAGTAAGATGGTGTGTGAGATTCCTCTCTGCTCATTCCAAACAATGTACAATAAAACAGATTAATTTGTAGTTGCAAGAGAGTTTTCCCATAAGTGTGTATTTAAGGCGGGGTGCTTCCTGGACAGAGGTCAGATAGTTACACCACAGGACTGATCGCTAAACTTTAATTATAGCAAAGCACAGTTAACTGCGAATCACCAAATGCCCAATGTATCATAAAAAAATGGCTAACACAAATCAATATTACAAGAAAATATATCAACAATACAAATGTCTTCAAATGACAGGATTTGACTGTTATTTGAATGTATCAAAATGTAAAAAGAGAAGATGGTGTTCATGATTTTCCTTTTTGGTCTTGATATAGTCTTAGTTCAGTTTTTAGTCAGTTTGCATTTGACTAGGAAATAAGGCATGGGTATTGTTTTAAATTTGCTTAACTAATAATGTCAAAAGTAGTGTTGTCAAGATACTAAAATTTCAAACTCGATTTCTATACTAAGGAGTACACCTGACATTTTCTCATACCGAATACAATAAATTAATCCAACATTTGTACTTTGTACAGTTATTTACAGTTAATGTTGAAATCTCCTCAGTGGAGAAATAAAACAGCTCAGGACATCATCAGTCTTCTATTGGGATAAGAAATGAGTCAACAACATGTGAAACGACGATTCATGAGTTATGTAACGTAAGAAGGGACATTTTGTTACAGAATAGAAAAGTAGAAGTTGTTCTCTGAAGATTTTGAAGTTGTACCTGACATTTAAAGAGATTTATTTATAACAAAGGAGGAAAACAGTGGATAAAGTCATGCTACTTTAGAACTGTGACGAACCTTGGATTTTAGATTTGAATTATTCAGCCTCACAATTAAGGCTGAAAGATGAATCGCAATTGAAGTTTAGACCAGAATCAAAAGGCACAATTCGAATGGTCATAATTCGCAAATCACAAAGGATGCACTTTTTAAAGTCATTTTTTTGCACGCAAATATGATATATGATATATAATAATGCCACTGTGTTTATCATTGTGCTTTTTGGCATGCATTTGGCATGTCTATATAATAGACTAATAAATACATTATAACAGTCACCTGGTCACAATTCTAAGAAACAGGTTTCAACAGGTGAACCTCCACCCTTACCTTGTGTTCCGAGTATCTCCATGTGCAGGTGTGCGAGCCCGCTGGCAGCAGACAGGGCCAGTTTGATCAGGCCTTCAGTGGTGACGGAGTATCGGTTCAGGTAATCGAAGAGAGAGCCGTGCTCATGATAATCGGACACGAGCCACAGCTGAGTCCATGTGCCGTTATCTGAGCAAAGAGAAGAGAAGGACTTAGAATGACCTAAGGTTATAGTGCAATTAAACAATGCAATTAAGGCTGGAAAACACTACAAGTATGTTATGAATACAAACCATTGTGGCCAATTTTCCTAGAGCTTAGGTGATAATTAACATTAAATTGCAATTTCATTTTTTTCCCTGGTTTGCCTTGGTTTGAGTCCAGTTTAGTCCTGTTCTAGGTCCATCCATCCATCCATCCATCCATTTTCTCCCGCTTAATCCGGCTGGGTCGCGGGGGCAGCATGCTGCCCATTACACTGTGCACCAGACCCAGACCCTATGAACCCCTCTGCAGGTGGTGAGCCCACAGGAGGGAGGGACTGACGGTCAATGGTCCCTGTTCATAGGGTGTTGCATGTTTTTGGGTGATGGGGGAAACCGGAGTACCCGGAGAAAACCCATCCAGACACGGGGAGGAAACATGCAAACTAGGTCAAATTTGAATATTAATTACCAGAACATTTAATGCAGTCTTTTAATATTGTCCAATTTCTTCCAAAATCTAAACTCTGCTCCAAACCACATGCTTTTACTGACAGAGAATTGGCTGTAGACCTCTTTATAAAAAGACTGAATCCCAATTCAAATTCTAAATTTATTTTATAGTGCCAAATTGCCCAATCCTACTCACTAATTATACTTTTCTCCATTGACATCCTCCATGCATATGTTACCTTTGTTGTCAGCTGCTATAAATCCCAGTATGTTTTCATGTCGAAGCATTATGGTCTGATAGATCTCAGCCTCTCTAAACCAGGAGCGTTCCTCTCTGGATGAAAAGATCTTGACTGCAACGTCTCCTCCTCTCCACCGTCCGCGCCACACTTCCCCAAAACGCCCTTTTCCAATGATCTCCTGGAGCACGATGGTCCGGGCTACAGTCCGCTGTACAAACAAAGGAAGGCCTGAAGGGGGCAGAGCAGAGACAAGTCAATAGTTCAGTCACTAAATCTTTATACAAAGTTTATAAACCCCTGAAGTTTTCATTACTTCAAGAGTAAAATGTTTTTTAAAACAACTGTATGTAGCCTGCACTAAAAAGTTATTACAATCATAACTGAATCTGGGTTACAGATCTAGCCTCATGTGAAAGTTCAGAACCTCCAGAATTCCCTCACTGAGCTGCAGAGGTTGCACTAGCACTGATTCATGATTGGCTGATGGAAGTTTAGGTAGTAACGATTCAGATCAGAGATCAGATCAAAATTCACAATTTTCCAGCCATTCTCTCATTTCCTGTATGTGCAGACCTGATCCAGAACCAGAGGTGGACAGGTCGTAGATGAGGTCCTGGAGGGTGCGATCTTTGGGCAGATACAAGTGTTCACATGATGGGTCCTCGACTTCCAACCTCTGTCTGTGGTGATAGGCACGGTGCTGATACTGGTACAGACACAGGCCCAACAGCAGCAGCACACACAGCAAGAACAGAGGCCCTGCAACCACGGCAACCAGTTCCACCAGACCCCACTTGCCCCCTGGGCCATACCCTCCACTCAGGGCAGGGGCAGTAGTTCCTATAAAGAGATAGAAAGTACTGCATTACTCTGATACTGTCATCTAAAACAAGCTAATATTTTTTTTTTATTTCATATAACAACGTCAATACTACTACTACTACTAGGCAGTTAAAAAAATGTACTGTGCAACTTTTCTGGAGGAGGATCCGCCATTTGTTAATCTCTGTGGAGGTATTATTGCTTGGTTGGTTGACCTGGAATGTTCCTCAGTATGGCATTAAAAAGGTATTGTAATGTGTGTGTGTTTAATTCCATTCTTACTTTGAGTGAGATCTCTCCACACATCTGACGTATAACTTGGCCTGAACACCTGATTGTCTCCATGGAGATGTTCAATGCCTATGTGCCATACTGTGAGACATTCCAGACCAAGCAATAACATCTATTCATGGGACAAGCAGAAAAGTTACATAATGCACCTTAAGAAATACATTTAGTCCAAAATTGCAATTGCTGAGACGATGATGTCATAACTTCTGTTTATACATTTTCTATATTACAAAAGAATGTTCATGTAGTATTTCTAAAAATTACTCTTACTTCAAAATGTTTAGAAATCAATAAGAAAGTGACTATTCAGCCACTAGGATTAAACCCAATTGACCCCTCTGTCCTCACCAGTGGGCACTTTGAGGTCGATACTATTGCAGTAGTCTGTGTAGCAGCAGTGGATGTGCATGTAGCCCTCAGCACTCAGACAGAAGAAGGGTTGACCAGGCGGTACCAGTTTGTCCCGAGTGATGCAGGTCCGAACGGGTTGCTCCTCACCCCCGATGAGTGACGAGGATGCCACACACGCTCCATCCGTCTCACAGCGGAAGCCCTTCTTTTGGCACTGGGCTGTGGAGCAGTTACACCACAGGGCTGCAGAGACAAAGGGAGTAAGAGAAAGAAAGGTAATATGGGGTTTGTGAAGGGAAAATTCCAAAGCTGTCAGGACTAAAGTGGTCATTCTCAACCTAAGGTAAAGGTTTTCAAGGGATCCCAGGAATTCTTAGAAAATAAGTCTAAACTAGATGTGCATTTTAAAGCCACAGTATGCAAAAAATATACCATTATAGTTGTGTTAACTGCAGTGAAACAGTTAGAAAAGCATGTGTCCTTACTCTGAGTAGGCTTGCATCTCCACAAACCTGACTCTTATTTTGCCTCGAGAGCCTCCTCCTGCTTCTATGGCAATGTTGTTCCATTGGTGATAATTACACAGTATGGCATAAAATGTATCTTTCTTCATGCAGAATGTGGAATGAGATGCACAGATGCACAATAGACAAATGCATACAAAGAAGTACAAATTGTATAAATTGTGCATTGTGTAAACTATATTTTAAATATGGGAAAAGCCCCCAGATCGATCATTCAAGACCTGCTGATAACTCACAGCCATCTCCTTTTTGATCCTAACAAATCTTTATAATCCTAAAAAGATAGAACTAAGACACCTATAAATGACTTAAAGCCTACAGCTCTAGTGAGTCAGTGTTGTCATGTGATGGTTCTGAAGCCAACTAATTTGCTTACTACACGTTTGATAATTTATGCAGCTAATTTTCATTTGTATTACTGAAGATAATACAATGTTAATGTTTGTTTTGTTGGTCAATCTGAACACAATAAGTACAATGTTTCTTTCTATTGTTTTGGTGTGTGGTTTTTGAACATAAGTCGGTCATGACTCAAAGAACAATGGGACAGAAGAAAGATTGGCAAAAACACAGAGGAAGCGTTAAAGTGGGTGGTGTGTGGTGGCTGAAGCTTCACCAGAAAATTACGTGATTAATTAAGTGATTAAATAACCGTCTGCAGCTCAAAAGACAATAAGAATTTTAAAACTCATTACAATCTCTACTTGGACTAAGGGAAATATGCGATTTGGCAAATTGTGAAAAATCCCTTCAAGGTTTTCCAGCAACATTTTTGTGGCTCTGACTCATTCAAACAACACCTACCTCATACAAGCTGTTATTCAGTGAAATGAAACAATGCAGCCGCAAACATAAAACAAGACCCGACCTTGGGAAAATAAGAATGTTGCTGTTTGAAGTAGTAAATATTCCCCAAACCGGGTAATTTACTGCAGAATCTGACATGTGCAGTATTGTACAATTACACAACCAAAGAATGGGCAGTTCTGTAGTAAGCTGCAACAAAAAATAAGTTGTAAATAAAAGAAGAAATGAGTAGTATCCTGAATTATTAGACTCAGTGTGTAAACTGATTAGATGATGATTATTTGATAGGAATATTAAATGACACATAAGTAGGAATTCTGTTTGCTTTTTATAACCAATATTTTTTTATACAGTAAACACGTGTCATTAATTATCTTCAAAATTTGATTTTGTTATTTCAACAATCATTAATTTACATTTTGGATTTCAGAAAGATGAATGAATATTCAACACTACTAAGAAATATGTTGTAACAGGTTCAGTTATAAATGATTAAAGAAGGGGACATAATGGTTATAAAGTTGCTTCCTAGTTATGTAATCATGTGAGAAATGTGTAATTATTTTATGCTAACACAGTAGGTAACATTTTATAAGCTCTAGTGAAACGGTTTAAAACGCGATTTCTGCTCCCTGACGTTTATGATAAGGAAATGTAATCAATATTTAAGTCTGGCAAACAAATGTCAGAAGCGACCCCGTTTTAAATGGAGCGATCAATTTATATGTGGCTAAATGCTAAGCTAGCATGCTAAGCTAAAATGCTAACAGTCAGACTCGCGATGATGACAGCGCGGTGGTGAAGAAAAATAAACAAATTACTCACCGTGGCAGGCTTTAAACTGGACTGCCTGCAAAACCAGCAACGCCACATAAATCCCGAAGTTAGCCATGGTCGAGGAGGACCCGGAGCATCGCATAAATAAAGGTGAAGTTAGCTCGGGTGAGAGGTGGCCATTGATGTAATGACAAACAGAGAAGCGACTGTCAGAAAATGAAAAGACACCCCAGCTCCAACCGCTAGGAAGCAGCAAAACACTGCTCTTCAGCAGACTTGAGATATGTAATTGTGTTATAACAATTACATTAAAACATATTTAATAGTCTTTCAAATATAGTTTCATTATGTAAATGTGTTAAGTTAACACATGGTAAGTTGCATGCACTTGCAGGTTGAGAGGCAAGACGAAAATAAAACTTCAATATTTAAAGACAATATTAAGTTTTTTTTTGCTATTTTATGTAACCTACTGATTTACAACTACAGTTATTTTACAATCAAGTAATGAATGATCTAATGCAGGTTTATTTACAAGTTATTTACAGTCATATGTCACACTGGAATATATGGCAACAGGCCTATTATGTACAAACATTCATATTTGCAATCTCAAAAATGTATTGTAGATGAACCTAGAGCTATTTGTCTATTTACCGATTTCATTCATCAGTTTATGGTTACACATAGTGAGGTAGATAGTGTACATTTCTTTAGTGAACATTGACAATAATAAATTGTCTCTGTTACCAAGGTTATGAGAGCCAAAACAACACTGCCCTCCAAAGTTGAGTCATAAATAAGACAAATATGCTGAACATGTTTGACTAATATTCTGTTTCAGATCCTTAATTTTTATGGTGGAACAAATCTTTAAAAATATTGTCAGATCAATTCCTGAAGCTGAATTTGCTGAACGTCCCTCTACACTCTTCACCCACACTTTGTGTTCTCTATTCCAGCTTTATAAAGATCCATAGTGTAACTTTACTGTTGGATGATTTGCCATCTGCTTGTTTCCATGGTTATGTTATTGCTTTGCTTCACAATAAGGGATTTATTTATGTAACATTTATTTAATTTTGGGTGTCTGCCTCTGACACAAGTTTAATGTGTAGTGTAGCAGTCCATACAAATCACTTATTATAATCTAGAGTAGCAGTACATTGTGAAGTTACAACATTGGAACTAGGCCTATCAAAATAATTACTTATTGTTCAAAAAATGATAGATTGAACAATAGAAGTTCTATGACTTTGTATAGATACAAACTAACTTAATTTTTCCTTTCTGCTCTTTTTTAAATTATTTTGTTTTAGGATTATTGTGCCATTTAGTTTTAATATATTGTTCTTCAAAACTTGTTTTTTTGACAAGCCTAATTGAAAATGCCTCCCCTTATTTCTTGGTCTTTTTATTCTGCTTCTGTTTGGACTTCTCCTTTTTGTTTCTATCCTCCTCCTCTCTCTTCTTTTTCTTCTCCTCCTTTTTCTTCTCCTCTCTCTCCTCTTTATATTTCCACTTTGGCGGCTCTAAATAGCTCTTATCTTTTTTCTTTTTCTTCTTCTTTTTAGGCGTGTTTTCCGCGGGCCGGCTTACACTAATATTTGGAATACAACCAGATGGAAAAACACTATTTCTCCTAGCCATACTGCGAGGGATGAAAGTAGAAGTGACCTTATCAGAGGCCATAGACAGCATACTACCTCTCCTTTCCCCATTTGCACAACATTTAGTAGCTATAGACTCTGCAGATTGAATTGAAGGTACCATGTGTGATACTGAGCCATTTGTGTGGCATACAGTTGCAGTTTCTAAGTCTTTTTCTGGATGTTTTTTCACCAAATCTGACACTGCATGTCGCTTTTTCCCTATTTGAGGAGGGCTGGTTGGACAAAGTGGCCGACATCCAGTTGAAACCAGTGGGCTATGAATGCTTGTTGTGATTCTAACCATATGATCCAGTACGCCATTGTCTTCTGGGTCACGAGGTAACCGAAATCCAAATGTATTTTTAAAACTTTGGGTTAGTTTTTGTGTTGTGCTCTTTTCAGCCATCGCTTTAGCTACTTTCTCCTTTAGATCAGGCCACTCCGGTACAAAGCTGGGACAGAATTGTTCAGCTTTTGGTCGTAGGGTCAGGCGCCTGAAGCGGTAAAGCGTCTCGTAGCGTCCGGTTTTGAGGGCCCACTCCTGAGCACATTTTCCTTTGGTCGTGTCTGTGGCATGAAGATCAGCACCTGGAAAAACAAAACAGTAGGGGTTAGTTACTAGTTAAAGAGCATGTCATATGCTGTATTTGAGCAAAATTTGTCTTGCTTCAGTACTGTATTGTATAAGCAGCTCTTGACATCTTGACGAATAAGTCAGCTGTGTAATAATGTCTACATCAAATTAAAAAGTGAGTGATATTCCGATCAGGGAGTGTGTGCTTAGCATGCTAGCTACTGTTAGCATTACCGTGAAGGCAAAACTCAACTCTGACTTATGAAAGTTGAATGAATGAATTAGGATGGGCGGAATACATAAGGTAAGTGAAGAATAGCTTTGGACTATTGCAAACCACTTAAATGAAAAATAATCAGACTCTTCAATAACAGCCATTGCATCTAAAACATGACAGGGCAGTTATCACCTGAAATTTAACATCACCGTGGAAGCATCCTGTCATTTCATATTTTATTTTTTATTTGGTAGATAATCAATAACCTTTATATGTCTCACAATGGGGACACATTCGTGCTGCAAACACAAAGCTCTGTATCAGTAATATGCTAGACAAACAAGCATTACAATGGGTATTAAAACTAGGACTTTGTACATATTAAGACACTAAATAGAGTACAATAATAACAAGGTGCACAGTTAGTGTTTTTAGCCTTCTTGTAGACTTAAATAGCCCACCAACCCTCTAATCTACAACCAGCTCCCAAGTCGAGTAAGTCTCAGATTATAGTGGGTCAGTGAGATAATGTGCACCAAGAGAGAAAGAGGAGAGGAGATGGCAAGAGAGAGAGAGAGACGCAAATAAGAGAACTAACAGAACTCCAACTGTATTTACTCATAGCTAAAGTTAGAACAGAAGTCAGGTAGGGAAAAAAAGATCAGTTTATATCATATTGCAGAACTACTTTTCATAGTCATCACCAAATCACTGACACCAAGTCTTAACCAGGCCTACAATTTTTCACTTACCTTTTTACTCGTAAGCAGCCGTTTGTTTTGACAAGGACTGACCATACATTTCCCTTATTGGTTAAACCACTTGTCAGTCATGCTGATTTATTCCCCAGGCAAGACCCCCACCCCCTCAGAACCAAACCAAACCAGCGCTCAAGAGTCTAGTGTAGAAGTGGAGTAGACTGCAGGAATTTTCTGGGGCACTGACTTTGAAATTAAATTCAAACCAGCTATGTGCAATTTAAGACATTTTCATCTCTACCTCTCTTGGTATTTAGATTAGTAATGTTGTTGTGACACATTAATTTGTGATAAAATAGGTCTGTATTGTCTTTGTCCTTCTACAGAATGTGACAGAAAATACAGTTATAAAGTAATCAAGTTAAGAGAAAGTAACTTGACTCCCAGAGCTCCCTGAGAAATAAAGCCTTATCCACAGCTTCTGAAATACTCAGACCAGTCCAGGCCATGTTGTAGATCATCTTTCTATTCTGCTCAGTTTTATGTCATTTTTCAGGTGTAAGGTTTGCTACTTGCTTCTCAGTCGATATCAACACTGCCTCACCAATAATGTTCCACAGTATAGTATTAAATCCATATGCATTAAGACAAGGAGACACCACCAGACCAAGTTACAGATTATATCTGTGTAGAAATGACCTGTGGGTTTATTAAGTTGTTTATTTGCATTTGTAACTGGGAGGTGTACCTAATAAATATATCCCATTTTATAAACATTTGGCTCATCCAAACATGACTCACCTGCCATGACCAGTGCTGCTACAATATCATCCCTCCCAGTGATTGTGGCTTTGATGAGAGCCGTGAACCCACGGATGTCTTTAATCTCAATGTCCAGTCCTGGATAGTAGTTCAGGAGGTACATCACCGTATTTGTATGACCTGGGTAAGGGGAGAAAATATATAAAATAAAATAATAAATAATTAGTTATAATTTAATAGGTGCCAGAGTGGGGCGCCAGTGACAAAAGCTGTCGTAACCTTAGGGAGGTCACTTCACCCATATGGCACAGATTGGCAGGCTCACTTCTGTCGGTTTGTCAAAGGCCAGCTGTGGCTATTATATAACATCTAACTAGCATCTAGGAAAGTGCTATAGAAGACTAATGGATTATTATTATTATTAATTATGAGAGTTTAGTGAAATAAAATAATAGGCACGATTAGTGAAATCATGTATTAAATAAAATATGTTTGATCTGATAATCTGTAGTATTTACAGAATAATGACTCACCTGCCTGAGACGCAATCATTAGTGCTGTGTTTCCTTCTTTATCCTGGAGGTTCACATCTAAAAAGGGACACCCGTGAAGTCCATGAACAATGTCTATGTAGCCTTTACAACATGCCACCATCAGACCACTCTGTGAAGGACAGAGAAACAACAGGATTAACTTAAGACATTTCTGGCATTATTAAGTTATTACAGACAAAAAATCATCTATCATGATGGAGACAAGCAGGTAACTCCACTAGGGTAAGTTACAAATCAGATCTATGGACAATATAACAAGTAGGAATTCTTGTTTTTCAACGCGCGGTAATAAAATACCTGTAATTGATCAGATGCATATGGTGGCACCTTTCAGGTAAAGCATTAACATTAGGGATGCACCAATCCGATATTGATATCTGAAAAATTAGCTGGATCAAATATATCGGCTTCCAAATATTGGTTCAACTCATATCTTTGCTGAACATATATGTTGATGTAATTAAACTGAAAAAAAAAAAACGATCAATATATCCCTATAATTTCATCATAGAGAAGAGCAGGTGGCAGATGCTACCAAAAGTGGAATAGTTTCTCACCCATCCATTGACATCAACCTCCATCACCTCATCCCGGGTCACCCCTCTCTCCAGAATCCTCCTCAGGGACATGGGCTCGTTTCTGGCACAGGCCTGGTACAGTCGCGACACCGGACCCCCACTTGCCCTCTGTGCCAGCGGCCGATCAGGCAGCACCGAGTCATCCGAGAGAATACTGTCCGAATCCGAGTCTCCTTTTAGGGACAACTCTTCGTCTTCACCTGGGCCTGAGCCAAGGTGTGGGTCCTCTGCTGCTCTCGCCATTTTAAAGATTTGACTTAAGCCTTGTACTGTGTCTACATTTCAATGGGTTATCACATCAAAATGATTGACCAAAAATGCATACAGTTTCAAACACAGTAAGATTTGGCTATAAAATGCATTTCTTCAAAATTTCAAAATAGCTTAGAAAATAAAATATACATTTTTAAAAAGATTGGCAGCAACAAAAAAATCTCTATATGCAAATAGCATAAGCAATATTTCAAAACATGCTATTTTAAGTAAGGTAAGTATCTTGGCTATCAAATCTACCCAAAAAACAACAACCTGTACCTCAAACCTTAAAAAAATGAAAAAAATCTATATTATTATTTTAAATACATGATATTTCCAGTTATTTTCTCTCTATAGGTTGTCAAAAATGAGTTGAAGAGAGACACAAGTCTCATCTTTAGGATTAGGAAAAGTCACCTGTGCGTAGTGAGATGGGAGGGGCTTGTGAGCTTTGTTGACTTAAAGGGATCAGGGATTGAAAACCCCCTCTGAACTCACAGGAAGTCTAAAAGAGGAACAGCCCCCCTCAGAATAAACCAGTCACGTCCTCACCACGTCAATGCTGTGTTTTGACTCATGGTTTGAGTTTGGTACAGAGTAAATTAAAGAAGTTACATATTTACATATTTAGTATTGAGTATCAAATGTCATGTGTTTTCCATGCTTTAAAATAAGCCTAAATGCTGTTTTGAATTATGTTTCATGATATTTTTTATTTTTATTTATTTATTTTTGTTTTAAAGGGTCTGTATTACTCTAATTTCTGATCTGTGTTATATTGTATTTTTGTGATCATAAACATACCTGGAGTTTTGTTCACACATTTAACACCCAAGCCCAAGCCAAGAGTTCGTTTCTCAAACAGAAAACACTCCCACCTTGTGATGTCTTGTGGTAATACAGTAAGTGCTTCACTGTGTTTTTAAACTCCATACATCTGGGATAATTTGAATGATTCAGCCCTGGACCTGCCAATTTCTGTTGAACTAAAGTTAAAAGCTGTAAACTTGTCAACTACTACATGTCTACATGGGATCATAAGGTGGACCAGAACTTTTGAGCTTTGGAAATGTAGACAGATTAATAATAAAGTGTTACTCGAAATATGTCAGTGAAACAAAACAGGTGGTATGTTTTTGAGGTAACAACATTATAACATGGCTTAAAGCTCACAAGAGTCAGTTTTGCGTAATATGGGGCCTTTAAAAATATTAGGTAGTTCTGCTTGTCTCATGGAATGTTCCACAATATGGCACAATCTTATGTATCCTATTGTCTCCAATTACAAGTGTTTTCATTGCCAAAAAATAATTTGTTCAATTCAGCAATGCTGTCCACCTTTCTCTATAGAGATGTCATTGTTTTCTCTGGAATATTCCACAGTATAAAGCATTAAACATCTATCATGCATTTTGTAATTTACAGATTAGATGGTGGTGGTAGAGTTTTTGGCCACAAACCCAAAAGTGCACACTGCCATTGTGTCCTTGAGCAAGACACTTATTTCTCAACTCATTACCTTAAAAATACATTTTTGTGATATAGTTTATTGATCTAGTTGTTAACCTGATAATGTCAGTCCTCCTCAGCTAGCAGGTGATTCCCACACTATATGTATAGTGAGAGGCACTGCTTAAATCCACTGTAGCAGCCGCACGTGCACGTCGTTAGGTTTAGTGAAGAGATTATCTAAAGACTAAAGACATTTTCAGCTTTTACCACCAGCAGTGACTAACTGTTTACCTTTTAATGTCAGTTTACCAAGTATAAAAAACAACAAACGTATCAGCTATAGAACATCTACAAAAAAATAAAATAACTTATCAACTAAGCTAAAAAGGTCCACTATGTAACTTTTTAGTGGGAGGGTCTATTACCCACTTGTTTCCAAAGACATGATATTGCCTTGCCAGGAATGTTCAAAAGTATGGCATTAAACTTATTTTTATCCAGCAGGTGACACCACAAGGCCAAGTTGCAGGTCAGATCTGTGGAGAGGCAATGCATATTTTTCAATGTATGTTTGAGCAGTAAAAGCATATTTTTAAATGCACAATGGTTAGGTTTGATGATGTAATGAGTGACATTCCAGGCAACACAATAACATATCTATAGAAACAAACATGTGGCTGATGTTCCTTTAGAAATGTTACATAGTGCACCTTTAAACTGTTTTTATTTCTAAATCTTACTCGCCATTCATAGACTAATATGTGTGTGAAATTTGTGAAAATCCAGTTGTATTTCTATTAAATATTATGTGAATGTTGATTATATAAATGTAAACATGTTAATTGACTAATAACAAACGTAAACCAAGCCACTTAATCCCATCCTATATTTGGCCATGGGAAGCAAGAGGTCGTGGCTCTGTAGTTCTCTATTGACCACTAGAGGGAGATGTTGGACTACTGTTTAGTTCCACCATAGACCATATATAAATGTGTTACTCTTGCTATTGCATTGCGTCTGTTGAAAAATAAATGACTAATACGAAATGTGGCTGTAAAATTTCAATGGAATAATTTCTGACCAGCTCACTACTAATATAATGATTTACTATTTTGATAATAGTTGCTCATTATTATCTGGAGTATTACTTTTCACATTTTCAGCTGCAATGTTTGCTGTTTGCTTGTTGCTTGGAGATTACAATTACATGTTTTTTGTAACTGAATAAATACAAGATAAAATAAATTTAATCCCAGAGTGTGCAACATTCCAGGCAAAGCTATAACTTCAACATGAGAAAAGCAAATGGTGCACACCAGAGAAGTTACATATTACATCTTTAAATAAACCTTTTGGCTGGTAATTTTTTTTAATCTAAAAGAAACCTCATCAAGATTACCCAAATGTTACAAGTCATGAGTTACAGTCAGTGTTGTAAGTTAAATCCAAATAACTAAAATAAAGTTAATTACACATCTAATACTGCTTAATAATTGGTTAGTTATTTTGAATCATCACAGCTAAATGACTTGTTTTTCCCAGACTAAGTGGAATGACCTCAGCTGAAATTTGCCTGTAGGACAGTGTGGATGAGGCTGGACCTGTCTGGACACAGACCGAAATGCACCGAAATGCCTGAGGATCCAAACCAGGACAGATGGACAGAATGCAGAAAAAATACAGAAAAGGTCATTTATAAGGTCTGTAAATATCATTTTACTTTCCATAAGATAATTTCTCTAGATGCATTTTTAGAAGACATTATAACTTTTTTAACCTAAAATTAGGAAAAAATAATGCAATCACAAATATTATTTAACCTATAAATGCTTTAACTAAGAAGATTTTATTTTTGTATCTATATCAATAGGTTTGGCATTTTGTTATATAAAAATATCCATATAATTAACTTTTAGCTTATACTAAATAAATAACCATTGACCATAAGTTAAATATCTTATGCTGAATGAACATCTACAAGTAGATTATCTTACAATTTTATTGTTAAGATAAAATTAGTATGGTGAGTCAAGATAAAACATTATTTCAAGTCATTTTAACTAGTTTATCATTTTTCATAAATATCTTATCTTGAATGGATTTATACAAGAAGATTATGTTAAAATCTATTTAACATCTTAATAGTCAAGATAAAATGAATATGGTGAGTCTTAATTCAAGCTACCTATTTAATCATAATATTGATGATTATATTTTATTAATTTTATTTATAATGCAAGTGGTACACACACATAAAAAGTAAAACATGAGACAATGTTATAAATACAATACGACATCAACTTAAAAGGCAATGTAATAGGCTTTGCAGTGGATGCACTGCAAAACCAGTCTGCAGTCAAACCAGGACCCCAGAGCCCAGACACTGCCCACTGGAGGTAACTTTGTTTTGTTTTTTCATGGGTGATAATAGACAGGTTTTTTTTGTCTTTGGAAGGTGATTGATTTGGAGAGAGAATTCCTTCAGGCCAAAACAGGAATGTGAGTGACCACAGCGGGACTGAACCTACAGAGCTTAAAGTGTAGGTCGAAGGAGGTGGTGTTTTGTGGAGATGAAGAGTCTGGCCAAAGTACAGGGAAGAACGGAGCAGTTTATGGGATTTATGACGGAAAAAGTGAGAAGTTTAGGACTGTCGGGAGCACAGGAGGTATGTGAACTAAATGCAAAATAAATGTGAGGTTTTTAATTTATTCAGTGTTAAAAAGGTATGTATGGCTAAAATTACTTTAAATCAGTAAGTACTCGTCGTTATTTGAGTAGTTTTAACTAGTTTTAATGTATTTCTTCTGTCTATATCTTGGCTGGTTTAAAGGTATTTCTAATCGGTTTGATCATTGTAGTTTCTTACTTCAACCTAAACTGTCAAGGGAAAAAAAATGGCCATTGTCTTTTGTTTATATTGTTTCATTAATTTATTTTTTACACAATAAATGTCATTAGCATAAAAATGCTAATAGCCTTACATCGTTTTCAATAAATATTGAATTAGGGCTGTATTTCCACTAATATACTTTTGCAATTCTTTATTAGAAACTTAGGCAAAGCTACAGAATAGAACATTTTACTGACATCCACAAACAAGTACATGCAATGTTTTTTCCATGTTTAATTTCTGCATAATTTACTTAATAATATTCAATTGGGATATTTGTTTTTCTTCATTATGGGCAATTAGGTTAGACATTCCTGGTTTCCCACATTATATTTATGTCCATATTTATTTATTTAGATTTATCTTATGTAATTTACAGTTGTAATATTTCATTTGCCAAAAAACTGCCTGTTATGTTTTTTTAGTTAGAGGTAATATTAGTGATCAGGACTAATTATGGCCGGGAAACAATATAGAACATTTCAGTGGCCACAAATTCTTGAGTTTCTTCTCCAGACAAATTCCTCAGATAAGATAAAAGCTCTGAGGTAGGACCAAAAATAGGCCTAGAATAGACCACTTTAAACTAAACATTTACTCACACATACCTGATATGTTCCTACTGAATCTACTAATTCTACTAATTGCTCTACTAATTGCATTTTTTTAATAAATCTAAAAGCATGCATCAATGCTAGGAGCTATTGTTTTTAGCTTGATTTACATTGCTCCACTTCTCATTGTGCTAGCAGGTCCATTACTGTGCTCTCTGCTGGTGTCTTTGTTGAAATCTACTACTCAGTGACCTTTTCTCAATACATTTACTTGAGCAACTTTAGTAAAATTGCACTTTTCTGAGTAACTACCAGGGTATATACCATACTTTTACACTCCATACTCCTATTTAAACAAGTTATTTTACGCTGTGACCGTTATCTTGCTTCAGTAAACATTTTAGTTACACTTTTCACTATAGCTAAATCCACTAGTCACAAAAACTTTTTGTTTGCACATTTGTGTTTCTTACTTGAGTATTTTTTTGTTTTCTACCCATCTCTGATCAGGCCAATGTAGAATTTAGTTTTCATTTTACATACACTTGTTATACACCTTTAAATAACATTGCCAAGATGTCAAATTGTACTTTTAATAGTCTGAATACTTCATTGAATATTAACCTGTCTGAACCATTCACATTCAAAATATTACCCATGACCTACTTTTGTGTTCTGACCCCCCATTTGGGAACCACTCTTCTGTCTCTGTTCTGGATATTAGAACTCCTTACCTTTTTTTTTACTTTGACATGGAGTTTAAAGGTCAAAGTTCACAGGTTGTTGCAAATTTAAGCCCCCTCAAGCCCCTCCTGCTCCCGCTGCTGCTGCTGTTGTTGTGATGGTCCTGCTAATAACTCGCCAATTTGAACATATAAACATTACATAATTCACTTTCTTTTGCTTTTCTAACCTACTTTTTGTATTTTTGTTTTAAGGTTTCTGATTTAACGGATAAGTTGCTGTCTGATGAGCAGGAAATGAGGATGGAGCTAAAATTCCAGAAAAAGTCCATCACAGCCATTTGGAGGAACAACACATTTGGTATTTATGGTGCTATTAAATGTAATGTAAATGAGAGGAGAGACATTTGAGGTGCTTACTATAAGGTCTAGACCTGGTTTAGTCTTGGTTTAGTCCTGCTTATCTAGTCGTTTTTGTGTAGGAACAGACCTAAGTTAGTCCTGGCATAGTAATGTTTAGATTTTGCACAACCTTAGTTTAGTGCTAGTTAATTCAATGTAATGTTATGTTATCCCACTAAATGTAAAGTAAATGAGAACTACTAACTATTGGGTCTAGATCTGCTTTAGTCCTGGTTTACCTAATGTTTTATTGGAATGAACCTCATTTCGTCCCGTATAGTCCATTATTTTATTGTCTTATTATTGTCTCCAGCAATATTTTTGTCTGGAGTTTATTTCTAGTCTGGTGGTTTAGATTTTGGATTTATTACAAATTAGGAACATTACCATAGAAGTTAACAATTTAAAACAAAATATATCTTTTGATTGGTGACAAGACTTTAAAATGTCACCTACAACAGGAAGGTGAAAGCCAAGACCAGGTTTAGTTTGGCATTGACAAATGATGACAGTCTTGGTCTACTACTACTTATTTACTGACATAAATAGTGGTTTATACCTTTTTAATTATGTTTCTAATCTGATTTAAAAGCCTAGTTCCAATTTGAATATGTTTTTGTCATGTTTGTTTTGGTCTAGTCCTGGTTTGATTCTGGACTTTGGTCTTGACTCTGCTCTGGTTTAGTCCTGACCAAGTCATAGTGGAGAACTTGTCTTGTGTTATCCTTTGTCTTATCTTGGTTTAAACCTGTTGGTCCTTCTTGATCTGGTTTAGTCCTGATTTAGACCTTGTTTGGTCCAGACCTAGTCCCAGTGAACACATTCATCTTAGGTCCTAGTTAAAATACATATGAAAGGGTAGACTAATCATTTCATTAAACATTAACGTAATTATATATAAGATTTTCCCAAAAATCTTGAATGTATTATTTTACTTTCAGGTTGGACATAGGCAGCAGTTATTTCACCTGTTAGATAGCAACCATAATGTTATTAACAGACAAAACCTAATTGCTTAATAGTTATGATTAGACAAATAAAAATAAATAACATTTTCACTTATTTTTTAAATGAAGGTTTTAATGGTCACAAAAAATCCTTCCTTGCACGTAAATGGTTCCTCCATTTTGGAGTTGATGACATAGGTAGAGCTATTCTGTTTTAGAACTGTATTTTCTATATTTTCAACTTTTTTACTGCCCCTTGACTACTTAAAACAATGAGATTTTTTTTTTGCCTCAAGCACCATCCCACTAAACCAAGTAATAATTTTAAAAACATGAAAACCATAATATGCACTTCACGCCATGATTAAATCCATATTTATGTTATCATGCTCTGTCCTAGTCTAAAACTGCTGTAGATCTGGTGCACTGTCTGTCTGTTGCACGTGACAGAAAAATACTAGAATACTAGAAGTAAACGGGTTGAATAATCCGACATTGTGGGTTGAGATGCCTGGATTTCCACTGGGATCATTTCTGTGTTTTAAAAGCTTAACGCTCGATATTTTAAATACAGTAATCTGTGGCACTGGATTGAAATAGCACTTTTTCCCTGGAGGAATATCATATATAGATTACATTAATGTGTGGATGAGTCCACTAAAATGTAAATATTTAGCGAAATTTAGCGACAAAAATTAATAAATTCAGTCATTAGCTTAGGCAATAGGGAAGTTGGCAGTTTGATCTTATCTCCCTAGTTTGTTGTGACTGAGCAAGACATCGCCAACTTAACCTTCTACCAGAAAAGTTACATAAAGCAGTTTTAATCTTTTTTTGTATTTAAAAAGCATATTATTGGACTCCGGGAGATAACTTACTGGAAAAAGATGTATATGACTTTTAGTTATTGTGTTGTCCTCAGTTCCATTTCTTATGTTATTCTGAAGTTGTTTACAATACCATTTCTTATGTTATTCTAAAGGCTAAAGAAGGGATTATTTTTATGAAGGCAGCTTTGATTCTCCTGTAGCTTTATATTTAGGGTTACTTCCTCTCTCTCCATGTTGCACTTCATGTCAGTCTCTCGTTGGTGAAGTCTCCAGATGTGGTCGATCTGACAGATGTGCTCCGGACATGAGCCTGTCATGAATACCTAATCTTGGCTCTGAGATTAAATAAGCCTTCTCGTGAGTGAGAGCTGGGCATTTCCACATGTTGGTGTTTATTTTGCTTCATTCAAAGTAAAATAATGATAGCAATACACTATTTTAAACCTTTTAGATCAATAGTTCTTTAAATGTGGTATTTTTATTGTTTTTAAAGGCTCTGTGCCTAATTTTTACTCTCTTCAACATGTGAATAGCAGAAGTAGTTAATTTTAAATAGAGATACAGACTTATTCCTCACGTTGATGATGATGAATTGGATTTATATATCACCTTTCAAGATACTGAAAGTGTTTTACAGTGTATTATTCAGTCACTCCACACTCAGTGGTGGTAAGGTATTGTAGCCGCCGCTACCGTGGTATAGGCAAAAGTGAGGCTGTCGGTCTGTACCAATAGCCCCTCCACTACTTTCTTAATACATTTTTAGCATCCTAATTATTATTCACCATCTTAAAGTAAACTTAACTATCTTCATGTTGACAAGCAAGCACCGCCACAAGGTCAAATCTGTGAAGAGGCGAGTCTGCTCTCATTAAGATTGCATTTATTTCAAGGTATTAAAAACACCACAAACATCTAGATCTAGAAGCATTTAATGCCATACTGTGGAATATTCGCCCCAAAGCATTAACATTTCTATGTAGACATGCAAGTGGACAGAAAAATTACATAGTGCACCTTAAAGCTTTGCCCATTCAAGACTATAGTAAAGAAAACTGCAGGAGAAAACACAGAGGAAACAGATGCTAGTGTTAGCGTAGCATGTTATCTTAGCCCCTCCCCCTTTAGCCTGTCTCTCCCTCTCCTTCAGCCTCATGTTAATCTCCACTGTCCCACCACAGAGCCACATCCTCCTGCTTATTCCACTCTATGGATTCTATGGGACTTCAATGACAGAATCTAACCAGAATATAGCTGCCAGCAATGGGATTGTAATTTTGCAATTTTTTCTACTGAATTTTTGATTATAAATGGTCTTGTATGAAGAGTTTTTTGGACTATGACTTCAATATTTGATAGATTTGAGTGTAATATGTTGTTTGGGACATTATGAAAAAGGGTCAGAAGAAGCAGAGCGATTGTGGCTGTGTGCACCTCTCCCGAAAACTCCTTGGTAAATGCGGATGCTGTTTAGAAACAATGACAGGTATGATTTAAAATCCAAATTGTGCATACTGCTATTATTTTTAAAGGTACAATATGGACCTTTCTGGTGGAGGGTATGGTGCCTGCTTGTACAATGGAAACATTATTGTTTTGCTTGGAATGTTTCACTGTATGGCATTAAAGTATCTATCTTCCATTTATTTAATTATGGGTGCATTTATTGTTCAAAAATACCTTGAAAAACACATTCTTACTGTGAGTGGGGACACCTCTCCACAGATCTGACCTGTAACCCTGCCTGCCTGGTGAAGTCATCTGCTTGTCTCCATTGAGATAGCTAAGTTTAAAGCTATACTGTGGAACATTCTCTATGAAAACAGATGGTATACAGAAAATGTTCACAATTTAAACGTAAATTGCCCATTGTAAATGAATGTCAGGTTGAATGTGATTTCTGCTCTCAAACTCTGTCTGTTATATCTCTGGATCGTGGAAATGCACACACACTTAATAATATATAATTTACACTTTATCATCCTTTCATGCAATTGGGCAACCTGTCTGAAGCAGTGAGTAAGAGCTTGAGTTAGGTTCATTGTTAGGACTGGAAGGATAAGCATGAATGCTATCTTGAAATTTTCCTTTTCATATTTTTTTTTAATTTACATCATATATTTATTTGTGAGTATATAATGTCAAGACAATATTGTTACTTGTTGCTTTATTTAATTTTACAGATGTTTGTTCTAATCTATAGTTTTCTATAGTTACTTTTATATTATTCTAATAATTAAATCAGCAACAATGTCTGATTTGTTTTGCCAATGTAAAGTTCAGTCACTGAAGTTGTTTTTAGACCAGTGGTTCTAAACTTTTGACTCCAAGTACCACCTAAGATAATATTTGGCTATCCCAGTATGATCATATTTAAACCTGGTGTATATCAGATCTGTATTAGGGCGAAACATGGTCTAAAATGAGACTAAGCCATAACCTGTATATATAAATGGACATGGCTGAACTGCTTTTAGTCACATTCCAAATAGGAAGTGAGTAACTGAGTGCACTTCCGGCTTTATACAGTCCATGTATAAAGATTTCCATGGACTAAACCATGGAAGTTCTACATGAATAATTAACCCTAAGGGGGACAAAAATTAAATAAAACAGATGCTCAAAATGGAGAAGGTCCAGGGACCAGAGCAGGTACACAGTTTTGTTTTTTTTTAGACTAAAGGGAGCCATCATCTGTTTCTCCATTAGCTTCTCTATGTAAATTGTGTGTCCCAACCTGCTCCTGCTTTCTACTGTGCTGACATAAGACTGTATATGATTATGGACAGTCACTTCCATCTGTAACTCTGACCCTTAAATCCTGCTCTGTTCCTGTAGCTTTTGGAGCGATTATAAAGCCCCGCTTCCCCTCCTCCTCCACAGATCGCTTCTGTAAATAGACGTGTGAAATATGAAAATTAAAACAGCCCTGTGTCGAGATGCTTTGATTTTCCCAAATGATGTCATAAATAAAACATGTTATTGAAGATTTCACATAAGCTTTATATACAGTAATAATGTTTTGAATGTCTCAGTTATTTTTGAATATGCATTTGGGTGTTATTTGCTAGTACAGTACATGAGGAAGCTGAAGTCACTGGGATGCATAAAAATAGCTTACAGTAATTACTTCTGGAATTAATTCTGGAAAAATGTCAAATTGCTATTTTTGTAAGTATTGTAATTATTAGATTTGCAATATATGTTTAAATTGTATAATTCGGTTTAGAGTATGCATAGTAGACAGCTCCAGGAGCATTCGCATTTGAGAGAAGACTGAAATATTCAACATAGCAGCCATTGCAATTTGATAGATTTGAAGTGTCTTGCCCAAGGACACAACAGTAGCTCTGGTCCAAGCAGATGATCATATTTATAGTGCCCCTCCATGCACTGAATTAGACAATCCCGTTCAGGTTGTGGAGTTTGAATGTTACTTTTTGCCAATATTTCATATTTAAGCAGCCTTTTTAAAAACCTTTTGTTACTTTTTATGTGAATGACAAGATCAACAAAGAGAGATTGTGTACATGTGTGTATAGACAGGATATGTTGTTAAATTGACAATGACAACAGTCCTCACTATTTATCCCCCATCAATAACTTAACCTTAATGTACAATGCCCTTTCCAGTATAACTAACTATAAGAATCTGCTGCTCACTGGGTTGGTTGCTCTGTTGCTCTGTTACATAAGTCCTAATCATTGGGTTGATTTGATGGAGCTGTGGTGTATTAACCTCAGGTACAGACAGAGACAGAGGCTTATGGCTGTGAGGAAAGACTCATGTTTAAAACCAAACTGAGGCACCCAACAGAAGGAACACTAATGACTCCACCATAAGAGCGTGTTTGACAGTGTTTCAGACTTTTAAAATATCACTGTCAGTTAACTATTTAAACAGAAAAAAAAACATGTCTAATGTCTGAACTCTGCTCTAAACCACATGCTTTTATTGACTGATGATTCATTGTAGACCTCTCCATTAAAAAGACCCAAGAATATCACTGACTATTAGTGAAGACTCAATCTTGTATTTTGATAATCTGCCTAACTCCTCTCACAGTTCACTCCTCACTCCTATCACAGTTAAAATTATTTCCTCAAAATCTTGCAGCACAAAGTAATAGGCTTCAGTTTAGCAGTACTCTGAAGTAACAGTGTACCTTATAGTGTATAACAAACATTAGAAAGAAGACCTAACTCTCACTCTCACTCTCCTCTTCTCTGCATAATCTCCATGAGACAGTTTTCTGAGCACTGACCTACATATTAGCAGCATCTTGGTAATATTGTGGTTTATGTAAATCTGCTGACAGAAGAAGACCACAGACTTCTGGGTAAAACCTCTGCTCCTCTGAAATTATCCACTGTGCTTCCATCAGCAGAAGAACCATAGAAACGTAGGATTTGATTAAATGGTGCGGTTCAAGTGGGGTTTTAATATTTCCACTTGGGAGAAACTAAACAAAATGCAGATGTGACCCAGAGGTGCAGAATTAGGCCAGGCCAAATGCAGCTGTTTAGACAAAACTAGAAAACACTCGGTAAAGGTGCTGTGCATTATTTTTTCTTTTTTCTTTCTTTTGTCTTAAAAACGTGAAAGCCAGAACTAGTTCATTTTAAATGGTTATAAGGTCATTCTTCACTCAATTTATGGATTAGCAGCATCTTAATTATTCACTGTGTTTATAATGGAGATTAAATGACTTCAGTAGATAATGTTATGATTCAAGCTGTACTCAACTAAATTAATTCTTGGTCGACTAAACACATGTCCTGCTGATTGATTAGTCGACTAAAAAGGCAGTGTGACAAAAACTCTAAAAACTGCACTCACAAGACACTAGTTTATGCAAAACAGCCATTTATACAGAAAAAGCACTAGGAAACAATGTATTTATAAAGACAGAACTTGTGAATCACAAGTTTAATTCTTCACTAACTTTTCCATTCTGCTGTTGTCTTAGATAAATCCTTACAATCTAAATGAAATGTTTCGACGGTCAATAAATACAAATTGACTAAGATGACTAAGACACCATCAACCGATTAATCAGCTAAACAACTAAAGACCTACAGCACTACATATGTTCAGAGGTAAGCCGGTAGATATATCGGTTGCCTATTGCCCTAAAATCCCTGGCGTAGGTCAGTATTTAATTTTTGTCACCCTGCTGCCTAAAAAAATATTTTAAAGCTTTATTCAAATGTTGTAGTGTTACAGATAATTACACTTAACATAGCTACACTGCTCTCTTAAAGGCTTATGATAAATTTCTTTGGGGGGAATATTCCACACTATGGTTTATGCAGTGGGTAAGTTTGTAGTACATTTTAATTGCAGAATTTGTTGAAAATAATCAAAATTGTCCCTACATATCGACCCAAAAATACCATCAGAGCTTTTCGATCATTGGCTTCTCTGGATTCTAAACCAACAGTATCATCATTGCTCATGAAAAAAAAAAAAAACATACTGGTGGATTTCTAGTTATGTTCACTTATGGTTGGTGTTTTTCTTGCAGAATCATACTCTGTTGCGGGCAGTGATGGTAGTATGACCCCCTCCGCTCCTCAGCAGACCTCGACCAGCTCCAGCCACTCCTCTCAGTCTCTCTCTGGGGGCTCACGCAGCCCCGTCAACACCCTGAAGAAGTGGCTCTCTAACCCCATCCGAAAGCTCAGTGCAGAGGGGCGGGCCGGGAACCTGGTCAAGCAGACAAGCCTGAAAGAAGAGGAGGAGATGCCAATACAAAAACATAACCAATCAGTCATCATGCCAGCTGGAGACGTGGTGAGGGGACCATTGACTTGTGACCAACTTTAAAGCCAAAAGTTACACAACTTTTAGCCAGAAAAATAGGCTAAAATAAAGCATTTTTTTTTTTTTTTTTTTTTTGTTTTTTTAAAAATAGATAATTTATTTGGCTTGGAGGAGGGCTTTCACCTGCTTTTCACCATTGTAATATTATTCCTTTGACTGTAATATTCCAAAATATAGCATACAACTATCGATCTCCATGGAGAATATTCCATTATTTAACCTAACTTTTTCATTGAATCATGCAGGTATTGTGTCTCTGTGCTGCTTTAAAGAGGAGGTGCTTAAACTTTCTACAATTTGTTTGCTGGATGTTGTTTCCTCATCAAAAAACTGCCTGAATTGTTTTTTATGTTTGAGTAATTTCAGTGCATCATAAATGAAAGGGAAAGTTATTACACATGTTAATACATTGTTTTCTGCGAATATTATTTTCAAAACAATAGAAGGTAACATGATGATCTAAATACGTCACATGTTAGCAGTTATTACCCTATAAAAGTGTAATAGGGTCTGCCATCTCCTTTTTGGAGATATTGCTAAACTAATTACTTTGAGCCTCTTATGTGACTTTCTTGTGTCTTGTTTTTTACAGATCTTAAAAGATTCATTGAGTCCTGCCTCTCCTTCTCCCACACAAACACCAGGACAAAACTACTTCAGCGACCTCCTGCAGGGAACAGCCACAGACAGCCCAGTAATGTCACTTTTTACTCTCACCTTAATCTTGTTGTATTGTTTCTTGTTTATATTAATCTATGAAAATATGTTTTCATATGTTTGCTACCCTATGGATGTGGTAAATCATGCTTCTAAATGGCTTAGAAAAGGTTCGAGTATCAAATAATGTGCATTTTTTTCCCCCCAAGCCTTCAAAACAACAATTACATTTTACACGTACCCACTTTTAACCATCGGTACCTCATTCACAAAAAAATAAAAAATAAAAAAATTCATAGTTTGTAATTATGATTTCAAAAATTTCAATAGTAATAGTAGTAGTCCTAGTAGTAGTAGTTGAAAGAGTAGCTGTAGAAATAGTAGTAGAATTGTGGTACTAAAGTGATATCATTGACCGACAGGAGTGACAGTGGCTGTAGTAGCTGTTGCATAGTTCACATTTCATACCTGCTCTCATGGTGGAACATCTGGTGTTGATGAAGAAAAGACTGATCTGGGTCAGGGCCAAAGGTGAGAGACTTGAGAACCTCAATGAGGTGAGCAGACTTACGTAAAGGGATCTTATAATGTTGTAGTAGGCTTTGTAACCATTGAATAAAACTATGTATAATACTATAGGCTATGTTCACTTCACTGGTCTGAGCCCAGTTTAGTCCTGATGTAGACTTGGTTTGGTCCTGTTTTGGTTTCGTCTTGGTCTAATTCAAATTAAGTTCCTGGTTTAGTCCTTATTTAGACCCAATTTTGTGTGTATACCAGTGTGAACACAGCGTTAATCTCATTTTTGGGCTTCATGAATAAAAATACAGAAAAAGTGGCAAAAAATACAATTTCTATTGAGACAAACAGGTCGACCCCCTACCACAAGTTCCATAGTGCATCTTTAATAATTAATTAATATTAAAACTCAAGAAAACAACTAACTAGACAGCTTTATGATTAAATAGGGGCAAAAACTTACATTTTTTACATTACAAAAGTTACATCCCAAAATTAAAAATATAGCAGGAGACATACATGTTCATGTCTAAAAATGAGGCCCATGAGGAAGACATACATAAACATCATCATACCAGAATGACTAGACAAGACCCCAATTTTTACCTGCTAACCTACTTTTACGACATGAAAGTTATTATTATTCCTGCATAGTTTCCACTGTCGGGGAGTAGAGCAGTGAAGAAATGTCATTAAAAAATCTGACCTGGAGAAAAAGCAGTAAAATAATAAACACTTGGTTCGTTTTTGACCCAGAAAGCGTTTGGGATTACAGAGCAGAGGGAACATGATGTGGCCAGACGAAGCTAAATCCTGAGGATTATAGGCAAATTCACATTAGAACTGAGCTTTAGGTGATAGTTATATAAACAGAGAGAGGGAGAGGGATGCTCTCACATTGGTGAGGCAAAATATGGCAAAGCTAGACTTTTAAAGTGGCAGGTTTTCATGTTTTTTCTACTTATTACTCAATATTTATCATCGTTTTATCAGTTGAGGGGCAGTTTGTGGAAAAAAGTTGAGAACAAAAGGACAGAATACATTAAGTAGTGGTGAGGGACAATGTGGGGACAATTTAGACAAGGAATAAAATATTTTGTCATTAGTCTAACAAAATCCAGGCAGTATCTTTTATTTTTACTCAAATTTAGCTGTCACTGATCCAAAGTTACTCAAATGCCTGTGAATCATTTTTTATTTCTTCTAATATATGAGACCGTTAATACTGCCTAATATGCATTTTAACAGAGATTTTATTGGATGGGAACCATGAAGTAACAACCATGTGGTATTTAATGTTGTCCGGTTTGATACCTTGTTGGATGAGAACTACAGTATGTAGAAACAACTACCGGGGGTTATTCAAGATAGTTGTTTCTTTGGTTCAACATCAGAACAAGAGAAGGAACTGTTAACTTAATTGTGTATATGACCTTTAATACTATGATTATACAACATATTTCTAACTGTCCTCCCAAAAAGTGCTTATTACTATAATTTTACTTGGTGGGTTTAATGTTACATAATGTTCTTTGACATCAGCAATATTTTAAACTGATGACTTGAAACCCACAATTACCAACCTAAACATTAAAATGATAGATGCAATGTCAACAGTTATTACATCTAGGGTTGAGCAAAATTACTATGTCAAATAAAACTGTGATCTGTAAAGTGCATTTCTGTTTCCATTTTGTTAATCCTAGGTTTGTATTAGTTTAGCCCTGGTTTGACCCTCTTTGGCCATAGTGTAATTTGTATTTTAAGGTTTAGAGTTTGGTCCCTGGTTTAGTGATTCACATAATAGATTTTATTCATATTGCTAGAATTCGTTAAAACCACACACAGCACAGTTTTAAAAATGGTTTATTTCAATAAAAAGCATATAGCAGTTGCTGTACGTTCAGTGTATTTGTCAACAAAGATGATCGTAATTATATCAACACATTGAATTGAAAGAACTTATGCATCTGTTAGATCATTGTTGTTTACTTAGCTCACAAGTTAAGTGAGTTAATTTTGCATAATATTGAACCTTTATAAGGGAGAGAGATGCTTTATTGATCCTGAGGGAAATTCAAGTTTTGCTGCAGCAAACTATTGTAGTTTTGCGGCGACATTTACACTACACTTCTCAGGTGCCTTTGTGTCTCAGTCAAAGGTCTCAGAGCAGTTTAACAGGAGGACTGGTCAGGTAGGGTCAGCGGATCTGTGTCAGGGCAGTTTGAGGAGAGGAAGAGCAAAAAGTCTCCAGGGGACCCAGGTGAACACAACAGAAAAGGCTTGTTCTTACTCTTACTTGCTCTGGTGTTTCAGTTGGTGATTAAATGGTTAATTCCTTCTGGATTGTCCTGGTGGATTTCCTCTGGAAGGTCCTCTGCCTCATTTGCTGCCACATTTCTCTCATTTCTCTCTCCCCCCTCTCTCCCTCTCTC